>JAUTXW010004553.1:425000-435000 GCA_030620095.1 Kuschelorhynchus macadamiae | reverse complement strand
GAAGCAATTACGGAAACGTCAAACAAAAAAATATTTCTTACAAAATGTCAGATTAAAGAACAGAATTAACAAATGACCTGCCTCAGCCTACTACCTTTTTTCCAGTTTCATTATTTAGCCTACACTTAATTTGCATCTATAGCAATTATTGCAAATAAGTCGAAAACTATGATAGATACCAGAATAATGCAAAATACGAAAGAGCTAAAGAAATGAACAAAGAGTTTAAATTTTATATCATAATTCATACAGGGTGCAGCAAAAACAAGTTCCGCTAGAACTTGTAGGTGGTCCAAAAAATTGTAACACCCTGTATACTACCATCCACGATTTTAATATTTTATCGTAGAGGTTCTTAAAAATAATACATGCTCTAAATTTGAACTAATTGTCTCAGAAGGAACTAGAAAAAAACGCAAAAACGAGAAAAAAATTGAAACTTTGACACCCTGTATAACGAAAATGGTGCGTTTTTGACCACGTTATTGAATTTAAAAGACTTTATTTTAAGACGTTTCGGCCATTTTATGGCTTTCATCAAATATTAAAGTTCGTAAATAGGAGTCACAGGACACATACATTATGCATTTTAAACAGTACCGTTTTATTAAATTGTTAAGTAAAACAGTACATATATCTTAATAGTTTGACCGTCTGACTTTACTGCATGTTGTAAAGTAAAAATGATTCGCAGCAGTAATAAACCGTAATTTTTCTTCCGGGTATAGTACCTCAAGTGTCGGAGTACAATTATTTCAATAAAAATAAGCCTCTTGTGAAAGTGTTTATTATTGCTATAAACAGGATGGCAATATATGTAGGTCATAATTTTTGGGGTAATTCAAATCTAGAAATGTACCGCATCTATTTATAAATGATTTGTAGCAGTATATCAAAAAGGTGTGCTTTAAAAACAAATCTCTTAAAAACTTAAAACAAATATTTATAGGATTTTTTAGTACTCGAGTGCAAGTCCAAAAATACTTATTAAATGCGAAATTCCATATTATGACCCCTTTATCCATCCATATTTTTAAATACCCTTCTTTTCGCAACATACCTTATTTGAATGTAGATTTTAAGGTTACATTAACGCGAAGAATCCTTGAGTCACGATTCCACACACAGTTATTCAAATAGTTATACAAGAAAGGAAGTACAGAGGAAGTGAAATTCGTGCCTAAGATGGGTATTACTAATTTAATTTCAAACTTGGTAGCCACTTGTGCGCATCTAATTTTAAACCATAAAAAAAGTGATTTTATTTCGGGTTGAAACATAACTACGTGAAAAATTTCTTTCTTTTGTTATAGGAGAATACAGGGTTATTCACGGTGACTACTTGGACCCGTTAACTTTGACTTTTTCAATGATCACGTGTACCTGGTAGATTTTGGGTCGCTAATCATGAAACTGAAGTTTTTTTCGGCTACTCGTTTTCAAATTATCGATCATCAACTAGTGCGGAGTACCATCGCCGATTTTGATAAATTTTGAACGCTGATCACGAATATGAAGTTTTTTTAGCAGCGTTTCGTTGTCTATCAACTAGTACGGCGTACAATCGCCAACCCGGTTCAGATCCACATAGCAGTACCGTAAGTTGAAGGAAGCTATTCATTTATGTTTTTTTTTTAAATGTTAGAAGGTGGGTCGGTAGCATGTTAGCAGACGATTAGGCGCCAGAGCGCAAATGCACTAGGTAGATCGGTGGTAGGTTAGAACCAGGTTCGTGAATAAAGTCATTCATACAAAATCAGGGATGATACGCCTGCAGCCTACTAGTTGATGATGGATAACTTGAAAACCAAACGTCGCCGAAAATATGCAAGATGGTCAATTCAAAAATCTACCATTGTAACAAAATTCATCCAAATCGGTGACGGTACGCCGTACTACTTAAAAAAAAATACTTTAGATTCCTGATCAGCGAGGCAAAACCCACCAGTGTACTAAAAATCGACATAATCGGCGATGGTTCCCCGTACTAAAAAATTGCCCATTTAACATAAGTAAAAATTAGTAAGGAAAACAATTTTTTTGAAATTGCTTCATGGCCCACTCTTTTTTGTTGAAAGTATACTTAAAACTATCAACTGTGAACAACATTTTCCAAAAAAAAAACAATTAAGACGTTAAGAGTGCCAGAGTATAATAATAACTTGGAGATGATTTGGTCTTGATTTTTGAAAACGGTTAAAGCATTTTTTTACTTTCTATTGTAGCACTCATTTTTTGACATTTTAAACTTCCTAGCGAAGTTCTAATAAAAAATATTTATACCAATCCGATTTTTAGATATTTGCTTAACATCGATTTATATCTAAGCGTGATCGTAAATGTATATCTAAGTGTGAGGGTAACCGATAATATTTGCTGTTTAACATCTTTTATGAGAGCGATAATAAAATTTTAAAATTATCTTTAAATCGTATATATTAAGCGTCTTTATGTCTAGTACCTCAATGTCGTTAAGTATAACGTCTGTCTACTGTTTTTATTAGTTGACAGCGTTGACGCCCACTTTATAAAATAATTTTTTTAAAAATCTTCTTTAAAGTGCCTTGTCCGGCCCCCGAATGTTGGCAATTACTGTGGACATTGCGTCCCTGTCCTCTGAAATTCTAACACCAGCTTTTTGTATGCCGGCCCATGTTCTAATGTTAAGTCATGACATCTGTTTTCGGTCGATACCACGGTTTCCCTCAATTTTGCCCTTCATAATCTACTGGAGTAATGTGTGTCCGAGATAAGCATCTTACAGCATTTTATTGTTGTAAATAACTCTCTTCCTGATCTTGCACGTCTAAGAACGTCTTCATTTGTTACCATGTCGGTCCAAGAAATATGCAGCATTCTTTGACGAGCCCATATTTCAAAGCTCTCCAATCTATTTATCAAGCTTACTTTGATGGTCCAGCTTTTTGCACCGTACAAAACGACCGACCAGATGTAAGATTTCACCATAAGTTGACTTAGCTTGAGATTTATGTTGTCATTACAAAATAAATAATGTTACATTCATAGTCATATTTAAAATGTATTTTCTGCCCATCTCTTTAAGGAATTTGAGTTCAATGGATGGTGCTGTTGTTGCGTTTATTGTGCTTGAGTTTTTGCTATTTTAGATTTGTCGATTATTGTCTTCCATACTGTTGGTAGTTTAAATGATTCTGGATTTTTCTGGTCTTATAATGTTCTATATTGGCAATCTCCCTACACTTATCGAAATTTATTTTGTGGCCGGTTTCCTGATGATGTAGGAATAAAGCTGAGGTTGTTTGTTTCTGATGATGAGTTTATGCTCGTCCACTCTTGCTGATATTCACCTATTACGTACGTCTTTTTACAGTCCTGTATTATAAATATATATATATATATATATATATATATATATATATATATATATATATATAATTGATTTGACTGAAATTAGGGGCACTGCTGCCAACGATTTAATACTGTAATAAGCTATTTACTGGCCGCAAATGAGTCCGGTAAGTAGTTATTTACCGGACATTATGAAATAAATATCACAATCTAAACAAATTGGATATTTTTTCCGAGTTTATCAAACAATCTTACATTTATTTATATTTAATCCTAATTATTTACGCTCACACCACAGCCTCAAACGACCTAAGTTGTTCTGAAGTTCCTTAAATCCTTGACAGATGGGAAAAATCTTTATATCCTACATTACAATTAAAAATAAGATAGACCCTATTTGTATCCCTGAGGTGTCCCAGACGATGCAATATATTGCATACTGTTAAAGCCTAAGGTACAACCTGCGATAAGCAGTATCCTGATCAACTTCTAAGATTTTCTAATAGGCCATTCACCGTGAACACGGAGTCACGGCTAACTATCAAGGACTTTTCTATTTCTGTAAAAAAATGTAGGAAGATATTCCACTCATTCGTACTATTTCTTTATATCATATTGCCAACGGATTTTAAAGGTTTTTATTACCATTAAACTTGGTTTACCATGCATGTTAAATTGTGTACTGACGGAGTAGGAACTAGAAAATAATTTAATACATATTAAAAAGCAAAATGTTTGTGACAAAAATGTATTATTAATTTCTTACAAAAATTTATTGGAATATTTACAGATACAATGTTTCGCCTCAAAAATACAATACAAACACAGACTTTTATTTTTTACTATCGACATTAAAACGTCCCATCTTCGCAAAAATATTTTATTATACAGTTTCCAAAATGTTACACTCACGTAAACACACAATTGAAAGTATTTATTATCTTTTAGGTTTAGTGTTTATGCAATGATTCGGTAAAAATTAATTGAATAAAAAGCATAAACGAAAGTGACAAAAAATATGCACTAATTGGTCACTGGGCATCAGTTAATAACGTTTATGGGAAATCGTCACGTGTCATTTAATAATTCAAGAATCGTCAAAATAAGGTAACACCTGAGTAGGCTTTCACAGACAATTATTTAACCTGACGCACAGTAAGCAATTAAAAATATATGTTTTTATTTAATAAAGGAGGTGATATACACTGCTGGACAGAGCAAACGGGACAAGTAAGAATTTTTTGGTAAAATTTAAATTCGAACATTCTTAAAACAAGAAGAGCTATTGAGATGCGGTTTGTCTTGCAAATTTTATTGTATATTACCTTCGAATATTGAATATATTACCGATTTTAAGGGTAAAATTTACATAAGCTAAAACGTTATTTATTTATACAAGGTGTTAAATAAGACAGCAAATTTTCAAATGTTTTATTTGTTCCGAAAATTTACAAAAAATCTAATTGCCATATCAGCTTAATCGTTGATGAAACTCTAATAAGCAATATGAAACGTTTTCTAAAACTTTATTATACTTTTGAAATATGATTTTTTTGAAAAAATTTAATTTTTCTTACATGTTAAGCTGTAACTTTTTATTCGTCGTTTGATGTTAAGTTTCCTGGCTAGAGAGAGAAAGACATTTTTTCCAAACGAGTTTAAATTTTCTCTCTAAGTTTATTATGTTTATAAATAGAGGTGTTTCTTTTAGAGCCAAAAATACACGGTGACACAGGAGACATGTAACAGGCTGCCAATTTCTAAGTTTAAAAATTATCAATTTGAAACTTTTCTATAACTACATAAGAGGCAAATTTTCTACGAAAATAATAAATGAAACTTACTTCCGTTTTATTTTCTAGAACACTTCGATTTAAAAATCGTTTTGGTTATTAAGAGAATTTTTTAGTTTTTTCACTTTTCATTTAATCGAACGAGCATCTTTGCAAAATAAATGGCTATTCTATAGGTAAAACAAAAAGTGAATAAAAATAAAAATAATCCGTTGTTACCCAAAATGGGTTCTAAAAAAATAAGTTTATTTTCGATTGCTTAAAATGCATTTTCACAAAAAGCGGCAATGTTGAACTTCCAAAAAATGGTTGTCTAGCCGCCATTTTGATAATAAAAGTTAACTTGTGGAATATCCTTGAAAAGCTACAATTTCAGGCTAAATATGATAGTAAAAAAAATAGGTTTATTCACAGTGAATGGCCTATTAGAAATATCGGGAAAACCAATAAACAGATTATTTTAAATTTTTGGCCATAGATGAACATAAACCCTCTTTTTAAAATATTTTAAATTGTGCGGTATTGCCGTGGTTTCCGAGAAAATGGCGCTTGAAATTTGACATTTTTGTTTGTTATCTATCTGCGAACATCAATTTCTACTGTCAAATTTTGACATCTCCAGAAGAAAGTAGGGGTCACTTCCAGTAAAACTGGATGTAACTTTTATTTGTTTTTCATAGAAAATTTGCCTCTTATGGAGTTATAGAAAGTTCTCAAAATTCAAACTGATATATTTAAAACTAAGAACATGGCAGCCTGTTATATGTCTGCTGTGTCACCCGGAATTGGCAAATTTGGCTCTAAAAGCAACACCTCTATTTAAAAAAAGGGCCCGTTTGGACAAATGTTTAGTACTCCTTAAAACTGAATTTAAAAATATATAATAAAACTTTAAAAAACGTTTCATATTGATTTTTACAGTTTCACCAATGATTAAGGTGAATTTTAGCAATTAGATCCTAAAAACATGTTTTTGTTAATTTTGAGCACAAATAAAATATTGGAAAATTTACAGTAGTTCGGTTTAACACTGTATAAATTATTGGCTTATGTAAGTTTTACGACTAAAGTTGGTAATATGCAATAAAATAGACCGCATCTCAGTAAGCACGTATCTGGGGCGTTGAAAAGAATGAGAGTAGCTATGGAAATGATACATTACCCATTGGTGATTGGCTAAAACTCTGAATAGCCATGGAAACGGCCTGTTTTTGATTTGCGATAACTTTCTTATTCAATACCGTTTTATCACATAAGCGGTGTAAGCGGCCTCTGGGGCCGGCCTCACCTTATTTTTGAATATTGGATAATAATACGAAAAAAAGCGCAATACAAGAGAATTTGTGCAAGAAGTAAAACCCACTTTTCATAAGTTCACGTCTTAATTTTTTTTTTTTTTGAACTCTATGTCAAATACTAGTGGTGAGCTGAATTTTCTGCCATAAAGAGGATAAAACAATAGCTAAGTCATTATCAGTCAAGAAAGGCTCGATGCACTTTCTAATCGTATAGAAAGTTCTAATTCTAAAAATTGGGCTGTAATGAAATTATTAATCAATATTCAAAGGAAAAATCTGGTAAGTATCTGCTGAAAGTTTTTGACCTGAAGTGTTTCTTTACTTGTTTTCTAATAATTCTTATTACACAATAAATTATACAATAAATATTGTATTTTGTTGTTTATTTTAACTAGCGTTCATAGGTATTTTAATTCTATAAATATTTATGCATTAAGCCATAATACTTTAATACTTATACAGTATAGATAGAGGGTATAAAACAAAAAAATATATTTTTACAGAAAAAGTTCCTGTTAATCAAAGCTTCTGATTATTAAAAAAAATCGATTCACATTCCATATTTTCGGTTTTATCATACGGGATGCATAAAAAATACAAAAATATAAAATATTGTAAAATTTTTTACCTTTAATGTCTTAAAATTTTTACTGGAAAATCAAAATTAAATATTTTCAATACAGATAAAGATTTTGAGTTGCGGTTTTCGACTTTTGTTTGACCTATACCTAAAATATGCAGCCTGATAAGAATAGCCTCAGAACTCAATCGCAACTGTCTTATACAGGGTGTTATATACGACTCTGAAATTTATTAAAAAGTTTGTTCCACCACAACTTTTACTGTGGAACATATCTTTTTCTCTTTCTACAACCAGAATAATCTAGAGCTAGATACGAAAAAACAATTTCTAGCAATTTTGAAATTTTTTCTTGGTTCCCAAAATGCGGGGTTTTTAAAAAAAGATCTTTCTTTTTAATGATCCGCTGAAAAACCCCACTTGTGGCAATCAAAGGTATGTCTATCAGATTATATACAGGGTTGGCACCCTTAAATGTCCAAACATATTTTTCGATTTTCACGGGCATGCTGTATTAAAAATCTTCCTGCGCGATCATCACTTCTTATATTTTAACACCCATGCAGATAACTGTCGCGGCCCGTAGTCTCCAAACTTTTTGTTAACCTGAATATAACGCGTTGTTTAACACTGCATACTAATTGACAAATATGTCCAAAATGCCCCTCATTATTATAACAGTGATGTCTCCTTAATAAACTGAATTAGCCGTATACTGGAATATCGCCTTTAAATGTAACCCGATCTAATTTTGTTATTAATTTTCTATAAATTTTCTGACTTAAAGTCATTTAGTCAAGTCTGCCATGATAGAATAATTTGTATTTAAATGGCAGGTAGTAAGCTGGTTATCTTTTGGCGCTGGTTACGGTCAAGCAAAACTCAGAACGTTTAATTGATAGTTTTTTCTTTTGGCAAAATGCACAGACTTGCTGCAATAGAGAGGAAAAATGTTGTCAGATTTTTAAACATGGGCGTGAACCAGCGACAAATATCTGAATTGTATGGTGTTATATCCAGGTTAAAAGGCAGATTGGAGACTACCGGCAGCCACAGTTACCGACATGGAGGTGCAAATAGAAGAATTTACGGTCGTACAGAAAAAAATTTAGTACGGCATGCCAGTCAAAATCGAAGAACATATTCTCGCTTGTTAAATGATACCTTTAGACGGCAAACTGAAATTAGAGCTTCAGATCGAGCGGCAAGGAAAATTTTAACATAATTGAACACCTATAGTCACATCTTAAATTATTAATAAAATCAAGGGACAACTCATCTGAATATCTTCAAGACTTATCCCAAACCATTCTTGAGGAATGGGAAAACATTCCTCAGGAATTTTTAGAAAATGTAGTTGCTAATATGCCTTGCAATGCCTACAAATTATTACATTTTTGTATTATTTCTTTTTGTAGTTAAGGTAATTCGAAACCACGAATGAACAACAAAAATGTAAAAAGATTTTTTCTACGACCCTTAAAAAAGTGAGGTATTTTTTCATTCATTTCAATGCCTAAAACACTTTTTTCACAAAGACAAACGGGTTAAAAAAGTACAAAATTTTAACCCTTTTTACGTTTTCCACTTTTTTTTAAACGCCTTCCACTGGGTCAATTTTCGCATACGCGATTAAAACAATTACTTTATGCACCTGCGCATTTGTTGCTTAAATTACTAATCTTTTACTTTTATTCAATTAGTCATTTTTTTTTTGGTCGAAATGAAAATTTTATCGCTTATTAAACTATTGTAGTCGCTTATGTTTTTTCAAATTTGATGGTTATCTTATTGGTTTCTGTATTTAGTTTAGAGATACCAGGTTTAATTAATTACGTAAAGTTAAAAACTTTTAAAATATTTAAACTTTATTACTTTCTAAGATGAAACGTTCAACAAGAAAAGTTATTTTATTTTTGAGTAGATTTTAATTTAGTTGGTATGTATGAAAAATGTTTGATTCCGGTCTTAACTCTGTATTACAGGAGTGGACTCTTATCGAATGCCATGAACAGCGCGGCGCAAAATAATAATTTTTGTACATAAATGTGTTCGCATGAGCCGGCAAGTATTCGCGTCTGGCTCTCTCATTTACATCAATGGTTGTTTTGTCACTAGTCTAGAGCTTAGATTCTGGTCCAGAATCTAGTACATTAGAATTGTCTCTGGAATTTAAAAAAATCCTTATTTTACAGATAGAGCGAGAGAGTTCAATAAAAAATAATAATAATTTCCTTTCAATCACTGAAAAACCGTAAACATCGCAATATTGCAACGCTATCATCTGTGTTTTCTCACCATTTCCTATATCGTATCGATAAACTTTAATAACGTTAAATTTCTGCTACGCAAGGTAGGTAAAATCCAGACTTTTGATACCCACTGTATTATGGAGAAGGAATCTAAGTTAATTTAAAAAGATGAGTAAACAGTTTTAGTAAGTATGTATTTTATAGAGAAAAGGATAGTTATATGTATAATAAAAAGCGATTTTTCATTTTATATTTAAAATAAACGTTTTAAGTTACGCAATATCTGTGAAAGAACTACAGCAAATTTCAAATTTAAAAAACCGTTTCAGTAGAAATGTCCATTATTATTAAAACTGGCACTAGAAGTGTGGTAGCTGACTTTTCCTATAATTGACGCAACATCGAATCCAAAATTTATAAAAAGAAACCAAACCCAACAAATCATTACTTAACGTCCGCCTCTTAGTTTTTGGTGCACCCTGTATATAATATTCATATTGGAAAATTTAAGGCTGCCAACCCTGTTTATAATCTAATAGACATACCTTTGATTGCCACAAGTGGGCTTTGTTCAGCAAGAAAAACCCGTATGACGAGAGCGAAGAAAAATTTTTAAATTGGCTAAAAATTGTTTTTTCGTCTCTACCTCCAGATTATTTTTGTTGTACAAAGAGAAAAAGAAATCCTCCACATAAGAGTTCTGGTAGAACAAACTTTTTAAAAAATGACAGGGTCTTATATAACACC
>JAUTXW010004553.1:135000-417500 GCA_030620095.1 Kuschelorhynchus macadamiae | reverse complement strand
CTATTGACAATAATTATTACAAAATTAATAAAATAAGGCTACATACCTCGAAAAATACATGCTGATTATTCACTTATATTTGAATGATAGGTAGTAAGTTAGTGGTTTGCCAGGCAACTCATGGCACAGTTTTAGGTAAAAAAGTGTTCTTATCGTAGTACGTTTTTTTTTGAGGAATTTATAGATAATTTTTTGCTATTTTTTAATTTAAATCTTAGAGTAGAATCAGACATTCACAATGATGTACTACATTTTAAAAATAATGACTTAGACGAAGTTAAGACTACTAAAATATTTTAACTTCATCTAAGCCATTATTTTTAAAATGTAGTATATCATTGTATATCAAGTCTTCTTGGCTCTGGGGGGTATAAAAGGAAGCGTTGCAGTCAATAAAACTTCAGTCTCTATTCGGACGCGAGAAAGAGAGCTTCGAAACTGCCAAATGTGACTTTGGCGAAACGTCAGCAAAACTGTTCTTTTCAGAAAGACAGTAATGAACAGATGTACACCCGGAATAAAAACACACACATATATATATATATATATTTGTCTTTTTGTTGAGGTATTATTCTTGCACCAAAAACATATGTGTGTAAAAATCTTCTTGGCTCTCTAATTCTATGTTATATACAGAAACACTATAGTAGTTTCATTATAACATTTACACCCAAATTCACTAAAGAGACTAGATCTACTTGACAATAATTGTGGGTTTAAGATGACATTTTTAACAAATGAACAAATATTTTTTCTAAATGTCACAATTACAAAATCACAGTGACATAAGCGAAACCATAACTGGCGAACTAAGAGTTTTAAGTACCATGACAACTAGACCTTAACCTAACTCTTAAACCTTTTTAGTGAATACAGGGGTATAAGTCTTAAGTCTCTTTTTAATAAACAGCCTAAAAACTTATACCCCCATGTTCAATAAAGAGGTTTAAATTTAGACCAGGTCTAACTTGACAGTTATAGGTTTAAAATGACAGCAACAATTAAACAAATAATTTTTCTAAATGCCTAAATAATTGGCAGTGATATAAGCAAAACACAACTGGTAAACTAACAGCTTTACCATATCAATTACATCTGGTCTAACTCTTAAACCTTTTTAGTGAATAAGGGCCTTAATGTATTATGCAATTTTATCATTAGTAGCCGAAACGTCAAGTAATTAAAACACTTATGAAACCACTATAGTCGAGGTGTAAAATATCGTTATGATACTGATCTGACGAAAATTATGCAATATGGATGGATGTATTATAATATATTATTTATTGGTAGGAGTAAGAAGTATGGGATACAAAAACAAATTAATTCATCGGTAGGCCTCTCCACTGGCTGCCAGTGAAATATTGGGCACTTTTACAGAAATAGTTACTTTTAAGCTCATTGGCGTATTAAGAATGCCTTCCTGTGGGGCCAAGCATTTACAAATTGGCAACTAAAATTGCTTTTTTGTTTCTTCGTTTGCTCGCACAACATAATTAATACCTTCATGAAAATTGAAAATTAGAAAATCAAGGACAGGTTCGCATTTATGTAATCGTGCTAATACTTTTTAGAATAATTTATAATTTCAAACATTTTGCTTGAGTTAAGGGCCTTTGACATTTGCCCCCTTTCCCCCACCCCTAATCACGCCACTGTTTAATCTAATTTCCCAATCGTCTAAACTAAGGGTCTTCAACCCGCGGCCCGCTTTCTAATATCCTGCGGCTCCCAGAGGCTAAAGAAAAAATTGCGCAAGATAGTTTTCAAAAGCAGAACATTAAAAATTAAGCAAGCGTGAAGGTTAGCTACATTATATCTGAAAAAAATAGCTTTGAAGTCAAAACCTTTTACTGATGGTGAATTGATCAAGTAATGTATGGCCGCCGCTGAAGTATTGTGCCCGTCTCAAGAACAACCTTTTTCTAACGTTAGTTTGTCCGGTGTTACTGTCGCCAGAAGAATCGAAGAGTTAGCGGCAGACATTAAAAATTCACTAAAAGAACGTGCATCGAAGTTCGTATACTACTCTTTTGGGCTCGACGAAAGCACAGATTTAACCGATAAAGCTCAATTAGCTATATTTATTCGGGGCATTGATAATAATTTTGAAATCACTGAAGAGGTGACTGCCCTTTTTCCGATTAAAGGAAGTACAAGAGGATGTGATATTTAGTGTTTGATGACAGTACTGAGACGATATAATTTAGAATTAACAAACCTTTCTGCAGTTGTAACAGACGGTGCATCATCCATGGTTGGAAAAAATGAAGGGCTCGTGGGTTTGATGAAAAAACAGAGGAAAGATCTTCCTTTGATGCATTACCATTGTATCGTCCATCAACAAAATCTTTGTGCAAAATCCACAAATATTGATGAGGTGAACTTCATGAAATCACGCGGCCTCAACCACAGAGAATTTCAAAATTTTTTACAGGAAAATAATGCGAGGAGTATGTTGATGTGACATATTTTTATGAATTTAGTTACGCGTTTTTGAACTCAAGAAGGAAATCGTCTCCTTCATGAAAACCAAAGGAAATCCAGTTCCTCAATTTAGTGACCTTGACACCAGTGGCTTAACTTGGTTCTCTGCAATTATGATCATGCTGCAGCCAACATTATCAATTTTCCTACAAATCTTTAAAGTCATCTACGTATAGAAAAAAATTGCAAATATTGCAAGTTACCACCATCGTAAGAAACGCCATTGGTCCCAAACAAGAGCCTTGAGGTACATCAGGGGTGATCATAGTTTCCTGGATAGAGTTCCGTTGAATTTAACTAACTGAATGCGATTATTGAGATAACTATAAAACCATGTTAAAAGTGGATTTATAATACCATAGGCTTTAAGTTTATTTACTGAAATTTTATGATTAACACGATCAAAAGCCTTTTGGAAATCAAAATAAATTGAGTTAACTTGCGCCCCTGAGTCAATCGTGCTTATCAGGAAGTTGGAATATATTGATAAATTAGTTGGCATTGGAAGAAATCCATGCTGTCGTTCAGATATAATATATTGAAAGTTCATAACTAAGTGATCCAACGCTATAGACTCAAGTGCCAATGATATGCAGTCAAGCCCAGATATTGGACGGTAGTTTTTTATAATCAAATCGATTACGACTTAAAAAGTAATAAATGCCATTTTCCAAATGTTAGGGAACTATCCAAGATTTATTGACAGTTGGAAAAGGTAACAAGAGAAGCTACTAATGTTGGACAGCAATTTTTGCGAAATAGTGGTGAAAGTTCATCTGTCCCTGGACATTTTCTCTCATCGATATTTACTAATTTTTGGAATGCTGTAGCGCTATTAATGTCAATGTTCGATATAATTAGGTTTGTAAAAGAAGAATATCGAACAAAATTGGTTAGTAAATTGCAGTTAGTGAGGTCTGACTCAAAAAAACTGCCAAACATACTTGAAATGCAAAGTGGTTCACTAGATTCTACATCAAGCTTAAGATTTGCTGGCTATCTAGTTGTACTTTGTTGTAGTTTGATATCTGGCCAGGACTTAATGCTATTTAAAATGTTGTTCTCTGTAGAGGAAATAAAATGGTTATAACCTTTTTTTTATAGATTATGTCTGATCTGTAAACGGACAAAACTAACGGAGCCTCTGATATAGCAGGCATCCTACTAGGGTAACAAGCCTTACGTCAGTAGCCTGCTTCTTTCCGAGAAACTCGTAGGGAAAGCATAGAAAAGAGCAATAAATTCCTTATTGGCTTTTGAAACAAGGGGCTAGTGAACCGGACTCCTGGTCTAGTAGAGCTAACTCCTCTCAACGCTGAACAAAAGGTTGATAAGTTTCTGTTTCGAGGCAACATTAAAACAACTTGGTGACTGGGACGAACATAAGATTATCAACGCATAATCTGAAATAATCTACTGCGAAATCTTGGAAGGTCTTCCGGATCGAGGAAAATGCCCAGAGGCATCGGGACCTCCCTCAGGTGGGCACACCACTACCGCCGAGAAGTTCCTCAGCATATTGGAAGCCATGGAGACACATTTTCCAGGCTCTCGTCCAACATCGACTGATACAGCTTCTAGGCCGACACCTCAAGAAGGTCAAGAGGACTGGAAAACAACCAATAAGGTCTGTAATTTTGATTTTGCCTATTTAAAAGTGCGGGACCAGACAAACCGGGACGTAATTGCTATGAGGCTACTAAGGATTTTGGAGCTATCCGCCTATCCTCTTTTCTTTTATATAAAAAATGGGGTACTGGTTAGAAATCGTATTCCCACACGACTATAGGGCGGCCACGGAAACGATTTCCCATAATTTAATCAGTATTCGGGAGAGAGGAGACTTCTCCAAGAAGATGAATTTGGGTGTGTTCTTGCACATCGAAGGAGCGTTTAACAACACTACCTTCGATTCTATAATTAAGTAGATCTGTGTCATGCTTAACAGAACAATCATATAATCTTCTGTTGGATGAATAATCATTGTCATCCTTGTCAGAGAATGTCCGCAAGGCGGAGTTCTGTCTACAGTTCAGTGGTATCTGGTTATGTATGAGTTGACTCATACTCTCATTGAAAGTGGAGGGGATATGCTCAAGCCTACGCTGATGAGCTTGCTGTTATAGTAATTAAAAATTCCCAAAGGGCTCTGGCAATAGCGAGAATGGTGCCAAACCAAAAAAAAAACTGAAAAATGGCCCCATACATATAATACCGCAGTTTGGATTAATTTTAAGACACAATCTTATTAATAATGTTAATATGATTAACGTAGTCGTGTCAAAGATTTTTTAGAAATTTAAGTAGTGGTCAGAAATAATATCCTATAAAACTATATTATCGATGAAATTATTGAACCAACATGTAGGAGTGCTGTATTATAAATAATCCTTCTTAATGATAATTTAATTAACAAGCGTACCTATTTAGACTGACAGTAAAGAAGTCCTTGCAGTTGTTTACACATTTTTAGTACTTTACTAAGCTCTGCAGAGCTGTCCCTCCACTGAAATTTAAAAGACAAGAGGTGGTATTGAACAAAAAGTAATTATTTAAAAAATACCATTCGTATATCAAAAAACTCAAAAGAAAATCTGCTTGTGCTTTGAGAACCATAAAAGAAGTTCACCTCAAAAATGATAAGAACTTGTCTGATAAATACTTTCTGGGCTTTGAAAGCTTTAATTTAGATGACTTCCAAAGTGATCTCAGAAATCCTGCAAATAACAAGCATGGTGTTTTAAAAAGTGTGCATATTTCAGTTTTGTTATAGTATATAATTTCATATTTTAATTTTAGGATATTTTATACGGTGAATAAATACATACATTTAAGAATAAGTCCGTTAAGATTGTACATTTCGTACAGCTAACCAGGGGGCGGAGACTTCACGCCTCACCGCACACGACTACTAGTATATAAGTTCGTAGCTTTAGAGTTAGCATTTAGATTACACTCGAAAACGATTGGAGATAGTTACCATTCAAAACATGGTGAAACCAAAATAATAAAGACAATGGAACTCCGACAGAACGAGTTTAATCGATAGATATTTTACTTTAGTTGCATTTTCGCGGATAGATATATCCATAAAACATTTTTTGCGTCTAGAATTTTTTATCTACCGTTAATTTTAAGTGCGTTTAAAATTCGTTAACAGTGCTAGATATTTTTGCAGTTTTACAAACCCGAGATTTTATACAAGTAAAAAAGAGTTTTTGGATATATATTTATGCCAAAAAAGGAAAAACGATAAAGATTTAAATTTTAAAACTCATGAAAACATTTTTCCTAAATAATTTAAATAAAATTCATTTCTTGTTAAAGAAAAATTTGCTAGGAAAAATATAAAGTAATTTCAAAAGCCTAGTTTACCAAAAATTGTATTTATTAAAAGTGAGAAGAAGTGTCAAAGTCGCTCCGATTTCGAATGTTGTAACTGCAGTAATGCAATATTCCCCGTCTTCAACTGTTTTCTTTGCCCAAAAGGTCGATTTTCATTTCACTGAGTAAATATTCTTTATTATAACTACTCAATTAAAAATTTTATATACAAGGAATGTTAACTCAAATATGCTTAAAATTTCAACATTACTTCAGAAATGTAAAAATGTACCATTAATTTTATTATTATATTAATTATAAATAATGTTTAGGTCTTTTTTTATCTGGGACACTCTGCAAAGTAAAAATATTAAACGTATATATAAACTTTTTTTTATTCTTTCAACACAGAGGTTGGGGGGTCAAACTATGAGACGTATAACTGCAGGGTGTTCCAGCCAATAAACTTTTGACGATTTGTATGGTTTTTTAAATGAAGTATGTAACATATTTCGTCACATTCCAATCCAAAGTGACAACCTTTCTTACGATTTTTTTTCAGAAATGTTTTATCCATTTTGCTCCAAGTCAATATGAAACCAGTCTAACAATTCACGTATAATCAAATGCATAACAAAAAGTCCAACTGGTTTTTTTTTTATACCACATTTTAAAGGATGGTAACTACAGGTACCTTAAAATACATATTTAGGACTAAAAATGGTTCGACAACAGTTTTCTTTTAACTCAGATAATTTTTGAGTCAATAAAAAAAATGGTTATGAAAAATTTTATCTGTTCTTACCTCCACTGAATATATATTTACTTTGGTAACTGAATTTTCCTTCTAGTATTTGACGATTGATCTTTTCTACTACCAATCTAAACCAACTATTATAACAAAAAATTCCCTATTCATATTATGACCTCTAATTTTAACTGAATGCCTACTTTGTGTGACATAAATGCCTGATTGATCAGGCATCTTTTTTTTTTAAGTAAAATAGTTGACAGCTGATGCTTATTTAATAATTGCAAAACATAAGACTAATAAGTAGAATATGTATATATTAAAGTTCTTATATTTAAGATATATATTATCAACTTTAGAGCATTTTGTTGCGTATATGGACTAGGTTGGCAAAAGTATGCTTATAAATGATAACGTAGTACATATAGTAAACAATTGAATTTTTACATTAATGCTTTATAAAGATAGCACTATAAGATTCCTAAGTAAATTACATACTAAGTAGTAAGCACCACGAGTTTTCCAGGCCCGTATTAACGTTAAGTTAGGCGTATCCTAAAATAATGGCCAAAAATGGCGGCGGCCGCAAGAACGCACTATATGTAGTATATAATAATAATAATATTTATTTGCAGTATGAATTGTTACATAATGTTCAAATTAATTACATGTAGTCAAAAAAGTTTACTACAAAAAAGAACTACTTTGGCAGTAAAAACTTATATTTATATTGTAGTTCTTAAGATATTAAGCATTCCTAATCTATAGGTCCATATAAAAATAAAACTAGTTTATTAAGTAAGGAGCAGAGAAAAAAATAAACAAAAGAAGAAAAACAAGCAATAGTATGCAGAATATAATAGAATATGTTTGACAAAGGCAAAGCACAGCTATTAAAAAAAAAGTATAACATTTAATTGTATATCTTAGCTTCAAGGATACGTCTGAGTGATGATCGGAAACCTGGAGCTTTAAGGTGCTTAAGCGATAAGGGCACGTTATTATAAATGCTATAAATATTATAATTATTAAAGATAGAGGTACGGCGTGGAGCTGGAGAAATAAGACCTCTAAAACGGAGATTCAAGGCATGCACGTCGCTACGGAATTTTATTTTGTTATACAAATATGGTGGTGTTTGGGTAGTAATAATAGAATGGAAGAGGCAACTGCAATGTTACTGTCGTCTTAAAAGCATAGGAAGCCAGTTCACAAGTTGCATTGTATGACTGACAGGCTCATATTTTTTAATTCCTGAGACGTATCTAAAGCATGACTTTTGTACCCGATATATACGACCTTTATCAATTTTGCTAAGACACGGTCCGTGAACTGCATCCGAAAAATTAAAGTGAGATAAAACTAAGAGATTAGTCAACATTACTTTCACCATCTGAGGCAAAATATTTGTGTGAGGATATAACAGTTAAACAGTTAGTAACATGTCCAGAAAACCGTAGGTCAGTATCCCATAAACATGCTTTCTTTTCCCGTTTTATAGCGTTAGTTACTTGATTTTTCATGTCTTTATATTATATAAAGTGTGCTTCTTGTCTAGATTTTTTGAATCTACTAAGAGCCCTGTCTTTTACTAATAACATTTGTTTAATATTATCAGTTACCCAAGGAGCCTGCTTTTTACGAAAAGTTATATTTTTGAGTGGTGCTAGTGTCAAACATTTCTAACAAAATTGCTTTGAAATAGCTAACTTTTAAATTTATATCTTGTATATAAAGTATGCTTTCAAGTTGTGACATGTTTAACAAATCATTTAATAGATTCTTATCAATTTTTTTGAGACTTCGAGTTTGAATATATTTTGGACCTCACTCTTTTTTAAGGAGAATTCACAATATACCAAGAAGTGGTCTGAAAAGTTAAAAACGTTTTTTGCGCCGGAATTATAGAAATTATTTTCATTTGAAATTAAGATTAGATCTATTAAAGTAGAGGAGGTTTTAGATAAACGAGTCGGAGAATTTATAACCTGTTTAAGACTAAAACAATCAATTGCTCTATTAAAACGTATTGTCTTACTATGTTCAAAGTCCAGTATGTTAATATTAGGTCTCCTCCACATATAATTTCCATACATACTGGAGAATATTCTGCTATTGTCTCCTATTGAACTCATCTAAAAAATCCAAATAGTTTGAAGCAGGGGCTGTATACAAGTTTCCTAAAATGTACACTGATTTATTAATATTAATTTTGAGTCATATCTGTTCAATATACGGTTTTGTATTAGCCGCTAACGTATTCCAGACCGCCTCGTAAATAGATCCCAACCCCACCACCCCTATATCCTCTATCTTTCCTAACAAAGTTATACCCTTTTATTTGAATGTTTTGATCGGGAATGTTACTTGTTAGCCAGGTTTCCGTAACTGCCACAATGTCATAATCTTCCTGCAATATAAAAGTCTTAAGTTTGCTAAAACAATTTAAAATTGATCTGACGTTTAAAAAAGCTATTGATTTTTTTTCCATTTTTAGCCTATACCAGATTTATTAAAAAAGATTATTAAAAAAAAACAAAAAAAAGGGTTCACTTAAAGAATTAATTAATTAACTGTGTAAAAAAATGTATCCTTTTTCTACTCTAGCTCCCTTTCAAGAATAAAAAATATGTAAAGTATATTTGTTTTTAAACAAAAAAAAAGAGTTTATTTTAGACAAAATATAGGAAGCGGTATCGTCTCAACAGCTTCCTGTTTTATTTTTCTAGTAACTTTGACACATCATCTGGTTTTTATAACGTTTCCTATTATTTACCTTGGCAAATATATTTGCAAACCTCATCCAAACTTCTATGTTTTTTAATTCGGCCTTTGCTTAGTGAGATCCTCTGCAATTCTAAACTTGGTGCCTTTTAAACAATTTTTAAAAAAAACTGCATTTCTTTGTATAGCAGAACTCAAATTTTTTCTTCAATTCTTCATTTTCAGATTGGAATTTATCCACTTTTTTTCCAGAGTTAAAACCTGCTGAGTAATATTTTCTAATCGCTCATTAATTTTATTTATAACAATACCTTCTTCTTCAATCAAAGTTCAACGCAAAGTTGTTTACAAATGTCTCATCAGCAAAAAACTCTCGGATGCATTCCTTAAATTCGGATTTCTGCTGCTTGGTTACCGGCATGGTACAAATTTATTTTTTACTGTTTATCCTGGTAGTAGATTGTAATAAAACTTATTGAAAAATCACAATATACACTTGATTACTAGCGTCTAATGAAATTTGGAATATATTAATAACTTTAACCACTATTTGAAAACGAATAACAGAAACTGTTTTTAAACACGTCTACTCTGTTCGGACCATAAGCTCACATACTAAAAATATAAACTATAAAAATATAATTATCAGAAACTGAATTGTTTTAATAAATTAACTAGTCAGAAGAACTATACGGAATACAATATAAAGTTGAGATACATTTAGGGGGTTTTTATTTTACATTGGATATAGAGCGTCTATTCGGAGTAGTTTCCATTTTTGTATCGATATTAGTGAAACCTGAGTGGGTGATTTTTTTATGATGGCAAAAATTTTATTTGGTCACCATTTTGTTCGGCCATCTTGAATTAGTACCACAATTTTACTAGTTAGTTATGTCGCACAATTTGAAAATTAAATATTTTACTAAGCAGCATGTTCAGCAAAATGCTCCGCCATCTTGAAATCGTACCAAAATGTTACCAGTTGATTCCAACATAATACTTGACATTTAAGCAAAATTTGAGATAAATTGAATAAGTAGTTTTTTTAAGAATATTTTTTTAACATGTCACTAGGCCGCCATTTTGTTTCGCCATACGGGGTTTTTACCAAAATGTTAACCTTTAATTTTTGACCAAATTTTGCAGTCAATCGGGTAGGTAGTTTTTAAGCTATGCCGCGAACAGACAGACGGACGGAATTGAGAAAACATGTTTTTGGGCATCTAGGGACCCTGAAACGTGAAGAAAAAAAATTCGGACGGGGATTTTACACGATTACAATACTTCCCTTTTACGAGGAAAATAAAAAGATATTCCACATAAAAGTATTGCATATAAAAAAAATAACTTTCACAACAAAAAAAAATCCCATATAATATACAAGGTGCGCAAAAAACCTTTTATTTTTTTACAGGGTGGCCATATGTGATATAATGTATTGTATATATGTATGTGTATGTATGTATATATTTATGTATGTATATTTGAACCTAAACATCTTGACAAATGAAAGTTGTAGAGATGAAATTGTATATTCCCTCCAAACTGTATGATTGTTAAGAGATGTGAATTGTAAATTAAATACTCACCTAACCTAGGCATTTTAACTTTCTGTCTTCAAATAAGTCATTCATAGATGTAAAGGATGGCCAATACTTAACTCACTCATTTCCAGAAGTGTAATTTAACAATCTGCTTAAAGCATGTGACAAATTTATTATGGAACATTAAACGATCCAATGACGCGTTCTCATTGTCAAAACGTTTTATTTAAATAATAGATCAATAGTTGCGGGTATTTAATTTTAATAATGTACCCAGTATTAACATGATTCCTCAATTAGTGAGAAAATCTGAACAAAGTACAAAAATTAAAAGACTTGACAAAGTCGGTTCGAGATCGTGAAAGTGTAGTGGAGTGCCCTAAGGCCTCTACCAGACGTCGCTTCCAAGAAATAGTCATTCATCATATCATTAGGCACTAAGAAAAAAGACTTGCATTCGGGGCCATATAAAATTTAGCAAACTCAAGAACTACAGCCTAGAGACTAAAGTCTATTCAAATTCAAGACGACTTCATGTAAACGTTAGTGTGCGTGCAATGTGGCTTTATATAAAGGTGGCCGATTATGATAAGAGTTTTTGGCAAACTTTTAAAGGCCCTATTGCACGCATAATAACTTTTGTTTACATGCACATTTGTTGAATTTGAATAGATTTTAAAGGTCATGAAAATTGCAGCTTAATATCCAACATAACGATTTTTAAAGAGAAATCATAATGAGCCATAAAGCCATGGCGGGCCCAATTTGCCAACGGATCTTTGCTGTTCAATCATTCATGCTCACTCAGTCCATTGTGCAAACGCAGATAGCTTCGACGTGAATTTAATTTGCCAGTCCATGCTAAAGTTCCAACAAGAAATTCGAATTTGAGATGGGTAAGAAATTTCAACAAAAGAGGAAGTGTAATCTCCAAATTTGTCTGTGGTACACGTAAACTTCGTGCACAAGAAAATATCAAGTCAGGGCAGTTGTTAAACAGAGTCCACAACGTTCTTGGATTCGGCAATCAGCTACAGCGTACATCACAGAGCGTAAGTGATAGAAATCGTCCAAAGGCTGACTCCTATTAATAAAGTAAATCGTCTCAATTTATGTAACTCTGGAGCTCCAAAGAAGGGATCAAGGCGAAGTCTGGTATCAACAGGATGTCGCAATAGGGCATACATCAAGAAGGGCCTGTTTTACAGCGCATGTTTCCGAATCGCCTAATTTCAAGCTCAACTCAAAGAAAGAGTTCACAAAGAGATAGATTCGATAAACATGAACGTGAACTTACTTAGACACGTTTTGCTCTATTTCCACTTCAATTTGCAGGAATGCATAGAAAGAAGATCTAAAGAAAGTGATCTTTGCAAACTAGAAGTGTTTTAACAAATTTTCAGAATTGTATTTTTGGGATCAGTAACAATAAGTCCAAATATATTCTTATCATCCTCACAGTGGCCTATTAAAAATGGTTCAATCATATTGCCAGACCGTGTATACCTTAAGTAATCCGGTTATAATCATTTTTTTCTTATGATGTAAAATACAAGTAGATTTTTTAATATTTCAATATGTATTTTTGCTGCGTGTGACGTCAAAATCTGTAAAGTTGTGGCACTTCAGGAAATCGAAAACGATGGTTTCTCGAAATTCAAAAATATATCGAAACCATCACCAAAAACTTAACCTTAATTTTATTTACTGGTTAGGACTGGAACACAATGTAAATTTGTTAACATTGTGATACACAACTGGATCATATATTTGGCGTTTGAAGCAAATATAATCTATATTTCAAAACAGTAACCAACATAACGTTAATTTGCATTGTGTTCCACTCTTTAGACAACAGTGATTTGTAACATCAATAGAGTTGTAAACCTTCGCTCAATAAAAAGGTTTTGCTATTACTTGTACCATCGAATTTGCCAAATAATAATCACATCTATCCAAAAAGCACGTTGGATAATGTTGTTTTATCACTGAAGTTTGAATTAAAACTTTGCCTCTTAATAAGATATATTTCAATTCAAAGTATGCGACGTCAAAAACCGTATAGTCCAGTCAAACTGTAATTTTTGAGGAAAATTTCTCTAAATAGTATTGTTTTTTGGAGTCACTAGGTTTTGGGATCTATATTAAGGATACGACTTTGCACCTGAGCAAGAGGTGGGGCAACACCGTTAAAAATGGCGCCTTTGACAATTTTTTAGGTTTCTTAGCGGTTATTTGCAGCAATTTTAGGTTGTATATGAACAAATCAAAATCCTACTTTTGATTGAGGACTTAAAAACGAAACCTTGTGACGTGATAATTTCGGGCTTGTAGCATGCTAATAATAATATTAAACTATTTAAATAATTATATAATAAACAAATTTTTAGATAATAATACTACTAAATATTAATCATTTTTAAATTTACAATTTTGCTTTCCTATCACGATTGTCTTTTAAAACTACGAAAACTTCTTTTAATGCACTCTGGATTTAATATGTTAATGATTATTCTTGTGCGATTCTGCCGTTTCGATTTTTAGAGAACAGAATTTTGAATTCAGTTAGTGCGAACTAAAATAAAACAAGTATATTAGAATTACACTGTATAGGTCCGCGCAACTGATCGATGTGTCACGAAATCTCCAGGTCTCGTTTATCAATAGCCTGACTTACGGTTCGATTATCGATTTTTCTGTCGTTAATTTTGGAAAGGTACCGCGGTGGAAGTGGACGGTCGGGGCAGTTTCCTCGGTCCCCTGCACACATCGCAGTATTCTATCAGGCGATTCCTACAAAAGAGGGCGCTACATTGTCAATATTGGGAATGAATTATTCAGATGAGTCGGATGCATTGTTGCAGGTCTAGATTTTATTATTATTTTCGAGGGCTTACAATGGTGTAATTTGGGGTTCTTTTGGAACGCCCAAATATAGTTTTGTGATTTTTTTTATGATAAGTTTTCCGGTAATATTGCCCTCCGTGATGCCGACGTATTTCTAGTCATTTCTAGTTTTATCGACCGGTTCCTGTGGTTACAACAGCAACACTGTGACCGTAGTTGCCGGATCATGAATAAGTTTCCGATCCCGTGACTGCAGGATTTTTATATCGGATGTGACATTTTACCTGACTGTGGCTTTGAAACAATGAATTTTATTTATTGTTTCTATTTCTCGGATTTGACCTTTGGATATTTAATTGACGGATATTTGCTGTGCCTTTGGTGTTAAGTGTGACTGGTTGCTTATTGATAAAGAATTGAAGTCTTAACTAGGATTTTATGCGTGGAATCGTGGCAACATGGCGAGACATTTTGGACCTGTTGCTCCAAAAATTTGTTCCTGCTTAGGGAGACTCTCAAGTCAGCAGTGTGGTGCGCGGTCCATTTTCTGATGAATTCATCATAATTTTCAAGTAGAGCGTGGCTTGATCGTATTTACGAGATTTATTGATGAGCATCTTTTGCGAAATAGTTCCTGTTTGGATTTGAAAGTTCTAAAGTTGTTATTCGGGCACTTGAAGGTTTTTTTTGAACAGAGGAAGTTCTCACCCACGAGGGAGAATTGTGAAAATGGCCGCCACACTCTAAAATCCTCGTTCCACCATCTTTAGAGGATATCCTCCTGCTGACTTGCCATATTGGCACCTGGAATAGCAGATTCCGAGTCAAGACTTCCACTAGGCAACTGCTAGACCCAGACTCCATTTTTGTTAGAAAACCCTCAGGAGGAGTTTGGATATTATTCCAAGGGATTTCCGTCACGACGACGATCAAGTTCTGGAATTTGGATCTTTCTTTGGTTCGGTTATTGGGATTGCCGACTTGTCTGACCAGGCAAGAGACTCATTTTCAGCATTGGAGCTGGTGCTGCTCCCACCTGTGTACGCCTGAGTCCAGGTGACATTTCTTCGCCTGAAGGTCTGAACAGCTAACGGCCACAGCTATTGGAGGACGTCCAGATAAGTAACCGTAGCAAATAATTAAAATTTCAAACTATTTTTGCAAGCTAAATTCCTCGATACAGTCAATTAGCCAATTTATTAATTTGTTCTTCATATTTATAAATTCAAATTTAAATTAATTTTTCTCACTAAAAATCAAAATCTATTTACTAATTTTAAACTAAACTTTTTACCTTATTATTGAGCTGACTGGCTTATCGAGTAGCCTTTAATAACTTGTTTTGATTTTATTTATAATTTTTGATGTATTTCACTTGTATTTGATTTTGCACTTCCGATTTATGACGTCATAATATCGACCGTGGTACTATATTTTTATATATTCCTGCAAACTGTTGACCACTGTCATATTTATATTTTTTTTATTATTCATTTTCTTGTGTACAATATCGATTTCTCTTAAGCTGCAAGTAATTTTAATAATTAAGATTAGAAGCTTAGTACATATTATAGCTGTATCGCTGTTGGCCAGCGTTTGGACCATACTTACATATACTATTATTGTACTTGAAATAACTTTAAAAAAAAACAAAAAGAACAACTTATTTGATATTAGTATATGATTACAAACAAAATTTTGCGTTTCACTGCTGCTACCTACCTACAAGTGAGACCCTCATATCTTAATTAATTATTTGGTATTCTGTGAAGGTAAGCTCATTGGTATAAGATAATATATGGTTTTTCGTTGCTTGGAATCGCTAGAGTTGTGCAACACTGGGCGATAATTCGTAATTATTATCGGCCTAGTACTTCATTAATTTATTTGATAAAGTAGAGTAATAATTAATTACGTGGCGCAAAATATTAGATAGATTAGATATTAGAGAACAGATCTTAACCCAGCCCTTCTCCACTGTTGCTGTCGGCCTCTACTATTATCCTCCCCAGCTTGTACCAACTCTTAGGGTCTCCAACGCCTTGATGAATTCGAAATTCAGTATACTTTATTGAAAATTAAATAAGTATCCGGTAAGTGAAAATGTTTGTGCCATAACCTTTTGGATGTAAATTGGCCTATTTAAACCCGAGAGATCGGCTATTTTTGGCCGTTTTTCTTTATTTAAAAAAATTACATTATTAGCAAAAAACTAACGTTTTTATTAATTTTTTTTTACCTGTAAGTCATTGGAGGAGCATCTTTACTAAGATATATTTTAGTAGATCCAATCATAAAGTTATTAATTTTGTACCAATTTAATGTCTATTTCAATATATGCAGATTAGTGATATTTTACGGGAATGAATTTTCTCCAAAGCCATTTTTTCTAACTATTTTGTTCGACTAAACTATATATGAAACTTATTAGTTCTAATTTGTTCCTTACATATATGACACTAAGTAAGAAAAACAATTTTTACTTAAAACTTCCACTATATTAAATAAAACAAACTAATGACATGTTTCGCCAACACTGTCTCTTTCTTATTGAAATATTGAAAAATAGGCCTAATATTGTTAAATTAGAAATAATCGGACCTCTTGGGTCGTTCATCGAATTTGTACTATAATTACCATATGATTCGAAATCCTATTGCCCACATAGATGATTTTCGAAAAAGATCCGGCCTCTTCCAAAACTTCGGGCCCAGGCGCAATCTCTTGATAATTATGGTTTTTGAGCTCGCTTTGAATTTAAATATATATATATATATATATATATATATATATATATATATATATATATATATATATATATATACAATTTTTAAAAATTTTCTGTGGTTGAAGTTTATCTAAGGCGCAGTATTGGTAAAATTTTACTTGATGTTTCGCTTCTTGTAGAAAGCTTTTTCAAAAAGATCTTCATCACTGATTGAAACAAAACTAGGTTTAATTTGTGTTAATTTTACTTGAAGACCACCTAAATGTCCAGCCATCACGGCAGCACCGTCATAACTTTGAGCAACCAATTTTTCACAGGCATTAATATTTTTAATAAGTTCACATACAATTTTATACAATGCATTAGCCATTCTTCTGATCTGCATTTACAAACCGCACCACAGCAGGAATCTGACTAAAATTGGTAACATCAGTCGTTTCGTCCAAAATAATAACTACAAAACGCGTTTGCTTAATTTCTTCTTTAATCTTGTTTAAAATAAGTCGAAATTGCAGAAATTAAATCGTTTTGAATTCAATTTGAAGTGGCTTGAAACACACTGCCCTGTTCCAAATGAGCTTTTAAACAAGGGCCATATTTAGATAATAGAGAAACAAGGTCTAGATAATTGCCTCAACTTGCGGAATACACAATTACACAACTGTACAGTCCCAACGGCTGTTAGATCCTTTACTGGCAAATCCCCCGCGCCTGCCGAACACGTACTTGTCGAATCCATCGTCGAAATTGCACTATAACGCCTTGTATTCAATTTTAATACGGCTTTTTCAGTGACAAACCGCTAGCAACTTACCTTTCCACTCTTTCGTTTGACCTCATAAGTTTTGTATATGAAGTAATAAGCAAGCAGGTGAGTCTTTCCGTAGTGTGTAAGGGAAGGAAGGAGGAAGACGCACTATGTGCATTCTCATTCGCACAACAAAGACAAAGTGATATATTATTTTCTTTCCTTTGTGCATACTGATATTTAACTTGAAATGCTACTTCTGCTTTTAATGGTTGTATTGTACAGTTAGAGTTGTATTACGGGTTGCGCGCCCGTTGGTCTAATTCCGTCGATTTTTAATGAAATATTAATAATATTTGAATTAATTTTTTTATTTTTTTTTTTTTAGCTTAGGGGAAGCAATGCTTCGCATACATGGACTGCTCGCCCCAGTAAATATATAGAGAATCACGCAGAATGTGTAACATACCTTAGAAAATAAAAAGCAATCTTTAATCTTTGTAGTATAGGTCAGGATAATATTCCTTGGACTTTATTTTGTTGTATGTAAATGATAATGACATGCATGAAACATTATGTTTTTTAATAATAATTATTGCTTACTTTTATTTTAAACAAAAATATTGAATACTGCAGAAATTTATTTAACAAATAGCAATCACGCAAGTGAATAAATCCTCGTCAAATCCTCGTCTTCGACTCGGATTTTTAAATTTACTAATGCTCATGCTACTTAAACAATAAAAGCTTTCGAAATATTTTTATTTCTTCGTCAAGGGTCCTTAAAATTTAAACAATTAAATTTAGTTAATAATATTAGTAATATGTGCATCTAGACTTACATATAATTAAAACGAAAAAGACTTGTAATAATTTTGAGAAAAATGCTTGTTTAAAGCAGATATTTCTATACTTAGAATTTTGATGTCAAAATGCAAATGACAATAAATAGTTTGTTTTTTTTTTGATGACAAAAAAATTAAAGTATAAAATTTAAAGGTTAAGAGAATGTTGATATTTGAAAAAATATGTTTAAATTTTAGGTCAAAATAGAGCGAGTATGTATAGGAAAGCAAACTTTAGAATGATTCATATAATTAATTATAATTGTTGTTATGACCACTATTATCATTATTGGAAAATTTTGTTTCATCTAAAAACAAAATACAAGAGTAAATTGAACTTAAACTTTCAATATCTGTTTTTTTGTTCATTGACAAAGGTTCTTTTTTAATTTCTGCTATTTCTAAAAATGTTCTTTTGGTAGAATGATTTTCTATGTGTAAGATTTTAGTGTGTAGGAAAACGCATGTGTGGCCAGTATCAATTATATGTTCTGCACAAGATCTTTTGTTTAACCTTGATTCTTGATGACTTTTATGTAATGCATTCCTTTTGATAATTTTCCGAGAAATTTGAAAGCTTGGTCAAATAAAAATAAAACGTTAATAAATATATTTTCTAGCTGAATTCCCCGTGATTTTCTTAAGTTGTAAAGTTAAACGGCCGTTAATCAATCAACATTTCAATTGAAAAGAAAAGGATGAAATATGAAATATTTGTTATATTTTTTGTTGCAGATGAGTACTTTTATTAGTTTATTAGTTAATAGTAATTTAATTTATAATTATTATTTGTTTATATCCACACCCATAGTAAATGTGATTTTTTGTGACAATTTAATCCACGAAATGATATCACAGGAGTAAACATACGAGGAAACAAGTAACAGATCAACTCCATCTGAAGCTGCCACTGAACAAAACTCTTCACGTGGTTTATTCGGTACAAAAAAAACATGAATTTATGGAAATTAATGGATCTAAAATATACAAACTTACCTTTAGCATAGTCAGAATTTTTTGAGACAAATCGTAGTCAAAATTTGAATACTTTGAATTGGACATATCATATATGAACACAATCCCTGATTTTTGTGTCAAGGGGTTTTGTAAGGCCACATCTAGTTGATAGACAACACCCTGTAAAGTAGTTTGGTGAGTGCTATTTGTGGGAACGTGTTTGTGCGCAGTGAACACAGCAATGGCAGCATCATTTGAATCCCTTTTGGGCTGTAAATAACGACATTTCATAAAAATTCATACTCAGTTGTCACTAACATTAATGTGTGATATATAAGAAGTTTAAAATGCTTATCATTATAATTCACTTCAGAAAAGTATAAATTTAGAAAGTATAAAACCAAAGGAAATAAAAATTCAGTACCAAAACATTTGTTTAAAATCGACACTATAAAAGATCATGCAAGCATCTAGTTCAGGCTTCGTTTTGCTATAAATGTTGAATTATATTTATATACATTATAATGCCATAATAAAACATTTATGATCTAATAGTAAGTAACAACCTCATGACAAATAATTGGATACATATAGAAATTAGTTGTGGGATGCACTAAAAACATGTTAGAATTATATGACACTCTAACATTAAATAAAAAGATATCAACCATTACAATTATGTTTATGCCCTAAAAACTCAACAGCTGTTTTCACTAAAGAAGATTAAATTTAAACCAGGTCTAACTTGATAGTTATAGGTTTAAAATGACACAAGCAGCACTTGAAATGTCACAATTATACATGACAGTGACATAAGTAACAGAGTACTGGCAAACTAAAAGTTTTAACTGCCAGAGCAACAAGACCTTGCGCAACATTTAAACATTTTTAGTGAATCTGGTGGTGTAAGGATTTAGTAAAAATGCTGGTTATTAGTTGTTATTTTGTCATGTACTAAAATAGTAAAACTTCTTATAACTTTTTTTAAATAAAAAATGATACAACCTGGCGACTACAACACAACTCCGCAATTTGCAAACCAACAATGCCTAAACCACAAGGTTTCTAGGAAAACCTGAAAAGAGCCCCTGACTAGCGAAACCTTAATGCTGGACAAAGCGCCTGATGAAGCCACCACATACTACTGACAGGATTAATCAAGAATGAACAAAATAGAATCAAAATAGATATGTAAAGAAACAATATGATTATTATAAAGGAATTTAAAAAACTAACAGGCAAAGGAGAATGTGGGAAATCTATAATGAAGAAATCTTGAATACAGCTGAATAAAAACCTTGCCAGAAACTAACATTGTGAGATTGGTATTATTATTTATTATTTTTTGTTCCTATTATTGTTTCAGATCAAATTGAAAAAGTTCAAAAACCTTTTTGAAGATATTTATATGTACGAAAGAATAATTCATACCCATATATAGCCTCGTATAGGGCTTTGCTAGATAGCTTTAATTTTGAAACTTTGTTACATAGAAGAAAGAAACAAGTTGTGATGTTTATTTACTATATTGTAAATCAAAGGAAATATAAAGATAGTCTCCTTGTAAACTTTATTAGTTTTAATGTACCTAAGATTAATCTAAGAATTCTAAGTAAGGAACATTTGACACCAAAGCAGTGCAGTACGTCACCAATAAATTATATGTTGACAATATGTAATGATAAATTAGATGAGGTAGATTAGTTTGATATATTTCATATTTCAGAAACTCAACTTAAAAATTACTGAACGAATTTTAAAATTGTCTAGGATTTTATTAGAATAAATATTCATATTTTTTTGTTTTGGTAATTGTTATGTTTGTGGCAGTTTATATCTATTGTTTTCTTTTTGGTTAGTTTATTGTTTTCTTGCCTTTACATGTAATTTCAAAGTTAATGTCAAAGTAGCTTTATTGTCATAAATTTTGCAATTGCTGACAAAGCCTTGTGAGTAATATAATTAAAATTAACTAAACTAAGACTACATTAATATTTATCTCATTAAACTAGAGTCATTTTTAATTTTAGAAAACAAAAAAAATAAAACAATTTCAATAGGTATAACATTAAATTGCTTGTAAAAAACGTAACACATACAAAAACAGACACAACTAATGTCAAAGTAATTACACTACTACAAATACAGAAAAAAGAGCTACATTAAATTGTGAGAATAAAATTCATATAAGGTATAATATGACTTTCATTATTGTATAAAGGGTCGTTATATTATATATGGTAATATCAACTATATATTAGAAGATTTTTGGTTTTCTTTCTGAAAGTCTAATGATAAGGTGTTTGTAAAGTGTAACATTAAATAAATAAAATAAATTATTAGTATTATTATATTACAGACTTTTGTTTACAAGTTACTTGAACACTATTAACTAATTTAAATACTCTAGAGTGAGGTATAAATTGCACCTAAGTGACTTTTAACACCCAGTTATGCATGAAAACTAAACATTTATAAAAATATGTGATATGTTAAATAATTTTACAAAATCAGTGTGGTAAGTATAAAATATAAATTATTATTGTTTAACATTAACAAAGTAACTAATTTTACTCTTAAATCCCATTACAAATTTCCGTGTAAGAAAAAAATGTCTGAAATTTTGCCAATTGTTAAGAGTATGTTCATAGTTAACATTACATTTTTATTATTTACAAGTTTTTATAGCTGTAGATTTTTTAAAAACTTAAGATCTTGCAGTAAGGTCAAAGCGCTACTCATCCCAAAAACACTTACTCAAATTAATATTGCAATTATGTGGAACATCCTTATGGGATAAAATAGCATACAGACACACAGCACAGATAGATCTTCTTCACCTCTTTACATCTGTTCACAAATTAGTCTAAGAAATCATCAAACATGTTTACCCTAAGTGTTTCTGTAATGGAAATTATAACTAGATACTGTTAACTAGTATATGTATAATGTAGAGTTACATTTTACCATGACTGACTGAATGATTCCATGCCCATTCCAAAGTCGTAGTTTTCTGTTGACATTCTTTTACTTTTATCAAGAATGCTATAGAACTGGCGCTATCTTTATTGTATCGCTAGAACTTATATGGTTGTCAGTGCATGGTCTTCCCTCCAATAAAAATAAACCACAAAATATAATTTGCATTACCACTTTTTTTAAAAAAGTGTTTTTTAGTATGTTAAATAAGAAATTTTTTATACATTTTTAATGTCCGAACAGACTGTCTTTGTATCAATCTACATGTTAGTCATAATATTTTAGGGGTTATTTATTACCAACTTAACTTTAATAAAGAATAAATATGGTGTTGTGACATGTACATTTAGTGAGTTTCAGCAGTTCTCTTATTTGACAAGAATGCCATAAAATGCCTACTTTATTCAAAAACCATTAAAGGATCATTGCTCATATCTGTTTATTGAGAGTTTCCTATTTATTGAAGTTTACTTATCCTGTTAACATACCTACCAAAACTGTAAACTTCCCAGTCAATAACTCGCTATGAAGTGGTTCCTGTAAGGGGTCAAATCTGTTTAGGCCTTCTCGGTATCTGGTGGCTTCATGCTGCTCAAACAAAGCCACCGCTCGATTCACATCAAATTTTCTGGCATATAAAAAACGAACTGCTGTTGACCAAGATACTGGAGAAGTGCCAAATTTTCTCTTGAACCTCGAGTTCACCCTTTCAATAAATTGCTTGGTTGCCTAAAATAAAAGAAAAAAAAGACTGAAAATGCAATTTTTCACAAAGCTCTGAAATAAACTGTATCTTTTTTTTAAATAAATTAATCAATGCATCGGGTCTCCCGTTAAGGAGGAAAAATGGATTTTTTTTGACTTCCCCCAGATTTATGAAGAAATTCAAAATAGCCAATCGATGTATTTTAGATTGGAGAATTCCAAAATTGTAACAAAAAAACAATTGAATGAGAAAGAAAAGTCTTACGCCAAGGATGTTAAGTTTTTTAAATGGAACAGCCTATATATTATTACATTTTTGCATTCTATAGTCAATTCTAAGTGTTTTTTATTTTTAATAAGAGTACTACTACTATGTACAAATATTTTTTACCATAACAATTTTATTAAATAAAATTGTAATTTTATCTAGATTCTAAAATATACTTTTGTATTATTTCTTCTGTGACAAGATCTATGCCTTTTTGGCAACTGGTAAGTAAATAGATCAAATAAAGAGTTAAGTAAATATTTCCAGATTTACAAATAAAAATGTTTTAAATGTTCCTTGCAATTTTTTTAGATATTTGATATACAGGTACTTTAGTCATGGCTAGCAGGTGTCACACATCAACAGTCACTATTGTCATTTTTATTAATTGTCCAAAGATTAACAAAATGAGTTTGTCTATATACTAATTTCCATGGAATTAACCATTTTATTAGTCCTCTTAAAATCTATACCCAGTGAGACTGTGGGATATTCATAAAGATCAATATAATATGTCAAGGAATGAATATAAAAAATGGTATGATTGTGCATTTAAGCCTGAGTGAGAACTCCAGTTTAAATAGATAAAGGTAGTTTTAAACAACAAAACCAAAGCAATATGCTTATTGTGCAAAAAGGAATTTTCAATAAATCATAAGGGAATACACCAACTAGGTACCTAATTTTATTATTGTTTTATATTTCTTTTGTGTGACATTGTGAAGTAGAAATGCCTACATTTTTTGTTAGGTTAAACAACACAATCCATGCAAAATGCCAAAATTGATTCAATAATTTCCTTTTTCACAATGATGTCCTCTGCAAAAGAAACAAGTCAACTTCCGAAGAAAATAAAATAATAGCTGAAGAAGTTAGTTTAGTTTACCATAATCTAAAACAACCTTCCTCATAAAAGTTTAGAATGCAATGTAAAACTTTTAGAGCATATATTTCCATATTCCTAAAAAAATTACTTTAGATAAAACAAAAGCTTTGGTCCTGAATGTGTTAGGAAAAAAGGAATATATTATGTAAAAAATTTGAGTTAAGTGTAGACAACTTTATTGCAAATTTTGGAGTCAATAATTTCTTTGTTACAGATCTAGAAACTCTTTAAAAGGGTTGTTATGTGCATTTATCTGTTTGGGTTTCTTTGTTTTACCTCAAAATATTTTTATTTATTAATTATATTTGCAGGTTTCCATTTCAAATTTAATATTTATATTCGCACTTTTCTATTTCAAATTGCTCTATAATATAATATGTTTACTAATTTTATATTTGTATTGGTTATGATTTTTTTTATATATTTTCTGTTCTTTATATGTATAAACTTTTATACTATTTTGTAAAGCTATTTACTATTTTATTTAATTTTCTAATACAATGTAAATTGTGAAATGGATAATAAACATATTTGATTAATTATTTAAATAACTCCAACAAAATAATAACAGTTTAATTAAAGCCCACATTATGCACAAAACTTACTTATGACTCTGAAGGTTTAATCCTTAAATGTTATGCTCACTTTTCAGTTTATACCAAATTATGGGTGATATTAAAAAGAATTTGCAATCTTTTTGGAAGCTCAATACTTCGAACTCTATAGCCATTGTAGTTACTCCCTTGTCATTAAATAAATCAACAGAAAAAATGTTTGGGCTATGGAAATGATTACTTTCGTATTTTAGAATCAAGAATAACTGCAAAGTCCACTTAAAAATATTTGCTATTTTTAGATTCCTTTCTAAAAATATCTGAGATTACAATTTTTTCTCTGGAGTACAATAAAATTTTTATTACGGAACATTACCAAATTTTTTTCTAAGCTATTAGAAAATATAAATCAACGATTAGAACAGAAGTTTTTTGGATATGTAAATGATGCATAAATTGAAAAATCTAGATCCTGACAAATCCAGTGAAATAAAAAATGATTTTATAAATGCTTATAAAGCATACATGGTTTGAGTTTTCCAAAAAAGGTTTACCATATCTGATGTCTAAGTTAAAATTAGATCATGAAATAGGATTTTCAGAAATAGAAAATTGCCTAGAGGTAATAAACAATAAACATATTACTAACTTTAGGATATTAAATATCTAATTTATTATTAAGTATTAGAGATGAAAACTTCATAGTGAAAAACTACTGAGTTACCTAAGATATGTCAAATTGTTTTATTTGTTCTCACTCTCCGACTGGTCGTTCTTATTGTCTGAGCCTGATATTAACAGAATGGTTGAACGGTTCTATGAGGTTTTATTTCAGGGTATCAATAATTGTATCCCCAAGAAGATCGAGGCTGACTGTAAATATCCCAAATGGTTTGACCTTCCCTTAAAAAAGCTTATTGGGCAAAAGAATTGCTTATACAAAAGATATAAAAGGACCGACAAACTTGCTGAATATTTAGCCTATTCTGACATAAGACCTGAGGTTAAACTTCGAATTGATATCTGTTATCTTACATATGTCACACAGACTGAGCTACTAAGAAGGGACTCCAATCTACCCAGTGTTATGAATTTTGACCGGCAAGAAATCACTGGATCAAATAATTTCATGATGGCAAATGCTTTTGCTACTCACTTTCAGTCTTGCTATACTTCCAACCATAATTTAGACCTTAGTAAAGTTGTTCAGGAAAGCTACTATCAACATGTTGTTTTACAGAGGCAGAAATCTTTAATAAGTTAAAGGACCTTGATCCTTCCAAGAAGGCTGGCCCTGATGGAATTCCTACTATTCTATTGCAACGATGCTGTGAGTCATTGTCTCTGGGTTCCTTTCCTGAATTTTGGAAGTTTTCTACCCTTCTGCCTTCACAGTTATTTCTTTACTTTCACATATACCAAAGCTCTTTGAGGCAATTATCACCGATCATATAATTGAGTCTTTAAAACACTATATTATGAGTATGCAACATGGTTTTTATCATGGTCGTTCAACAACTACCAATCTTGCAATATTTCAAAACTACTTAGTGACATTGGTTGAAGCTGGCAAGCAGATTGATGTTATTTACACTGACATGTCTAAGGCTTTTGACAGTGTTTCCCATCAGCTTCTGTTATGGAAATTACAGCAAATTGGTTTTTATGGAAAATCTTGAGTGGATCAAATCCAGGGAGATTCTTGTGACATCCGGTGTCCCGCAGGGATAGCATGTGGGTCCAGTTCTCTTTCTGCTCTTTATAAATGATATAATATCCTGTTTCGAATTTTCCGAATGTCTTTTATATGCAGACAACTTAAAATTCTTCTCACCAGTCTCCAATCCTCTGCAGTCTGATATGGAAAGGCTCGTCAAATGGTGCAGAACTAATTATCTCTCTCTTAACATCTCGAAATGTAAAGTGCTCTGTTTTCACAAATGTATTAATACCATACCCTCCACCTACTTCATAGATAATGTAAACCTTGAAGTTGTTAGTTCTTTCACAGACCTAGGTGTTATTTTTGATGAAAATCTTACTTTTAATCTACATATTGATAACATTGTACTTAAGGGTTTTAGACTTCTGGGTTTTATAAAGCGACATACGAAACACGTAACTGATACCAAAGCAATTGGGTGTCCCTATAACCCATTGGTTTGTAGCATTCTAGAATATTGTTGTACAATATGGAGTCCAAACCCAAAATAAGTGGATAGAAACAAGAAATCAAACCTCTGTACATCTAATAAAAAATGAGCTCAGTGTAAGATTAAATTTTGAATTGCTGTTCAATGAGTTTTGTAATTATTATTCTTTAACAGACCTAAAATTATATCACAATAAGTTTGTTGACTATTTAGTATTTTTTGTTTTCTTTTAAAGTTTATTAGACTAGTTATATTTTAGTCAGATTGCCTACGTTCCTACTAAGTATTATGGCTTGTTTCTTGTTTTGCACAAATAGTACAATGAGTTTTATATTTTATTATCATAATTGTATTTCAATAGATTTTTGCTGTGAAATGTTTTAACAAATCTTTTCCTTTATCTAAGACAAAACTTTAAAAAATTTTAACCAATCTCATATATTTTTATCCATATATTTAGACAAAATGAATACCATCATTGCCAGTAGCTATTTCTACAAAGACCAATGAAGTATTTAGAGGGTTTTTTAAACTTTCTGTTCCAAAATGTAAAATTATCACAGAGTCAATTAATCATGTGAAGAATAAAGAATTTTGTTATTGGCGGCCCAAAAAAAAATTTACTTCCTGTGAATACTTATTTCATTTTAGAATAAAAAAAACTTGCTCTGGGGGGGGTAACCTCCAAACTCCCTATTAAATATGCCTCTGTGGTGACAAATCTAGCTGTTCCTAGTGCTTTCCTTGTATTATTTTATTTTTAATCAATCATGTTTATTCACTAGTTTCTTTCTGTCCATCGCTTTTATTTTTTCCACGTAAAATATGTGCATTTCTCCAAACATTTAGACAAGTATTAAGTCTTATTGAAAAGTAAATCAGTAAAAGCACAAATGTATTAGGAAAATAAATGTATACATTAATGAAATAGAATATTTTGTAATTTTTGTGTATTTTGGGCAACAATTTGGATTTCTAACCGCACTTAAGTATATCTTAATTATCTTGTAGTGTTTGATCATAGAACCAATTTAAGTAAACTTTTGATTGCTTATTGTTTTGGTTGTTTTTATAATGTGTAACTATCTTTCAAAAATGTATGTAAAGACAATTATTATTATTACTATCACTACAATTTTTATAGTTTTACATTTCTAGTTATGTAAAGTATTACTAATATACATATGTAGTAAAAATTCCTGGTAAGACAAATCACTTCCTGAGAGTACATGGCAAGTCCCTTAACATATTTGTGTAGCCTATTTGGTAAAATTCAGATTGATCCAGTGATAAAATTATATTGCTGCCGAGCAAAAAAACCTCATTGTGTTTTTATTTACCAAACATTGAAATATAAGATTTGAATTACGTTTCGAGATTATTTATAACAAGAAATATAAACATTATATTGGAATTAATTAAATCCGTTTTACCGAATGCTGATAATGCCTGTAAATTGCAATAAAAAGAATGTGACTTCTAATACAGAAATAAAAACAAAAAAAATCAACCTAACTTCCATATATAGGTAACAGAAAACAAAAACAAACACCCAGTTGTCGACATTTAATTTACCAAGTGTAAATATAAAACGTCTCTTATTATTTAGAAAACTTTATAAGCGCCTTTAAAGCTGCACTGAATTTGAAGAGTAAAAAAACTTACATTTTCTTGTTCTTGTGTCAAAGGGGCAGCCATCATGAATTCAATTCAATTATTTAATTCATCACCAATACACCATACACGTACTCACTCCATAGATAAAAGTTCATAGGGGGACCGAAGAAAGGAAACTCACTCTCCAGTCAACACACCACACTACAGAATGAAAGCCAAAGCTGAAGTAAATTATTCAATGTGCGGCAACACTGGATATAGGGATGCAACAATACTAAAAACTATCGATATTTTATACACGAAACCCTTGTTTATAGATAGATAGTTGGTTAACCGTGGCCATCGAGAGCTCCTGATACCTGGAGTCTATATTGTGAACCTTAGTTAATGAATGAACCTAGAAATTAGGTGGGAGCAGGCGGCACCCAACGAGATCCAAATAGGTGTACATTGGTTTGAATAATTCCTAACGAGTAACTACGTTTACATATTTTTTCTTTTAATACACTTTATACACACACACACAGAGATAAAATCTTCAATTCGAATAGATTAAAAAGAAATATTAATAAGATGAGGAATATAGAATTTTGTTATAAATGTTAGTTGAAATTTATAGTTTCAGAAAAATGTAAGATAAAAATGAAATTGTAATAACGTGTTCTCTTATAACTTGTTCTGTTATAACGATACAAGTAAAATTTGGTTTAGTTTAGAGTACCTACCCAGAAAAAAATAAAGTTAATAACAAATGTTCATGCTGTTCGCGGCATAGCTAAAATATTACTTAAAAATGATAACATTTTGGTAAAAATCCAATATTATTAAAAACCATTTCTTCAACTTATCTCAAATTTAGCACAAACATCAAATATAATGTTGGAATCAGCTGGTAACATTTTGATACGAATCCAAGATGGCGGAACAAAATGGCGCCTTAATTAAATATTTAAAAATTCAACCTGGAAAAACTGCTTAATGATTTGATTTCAAATTGTGCGCCACAACTAATTGTGGTATAGGGATCAACTAGTAAAACCTTAGATTCTCTCTTTCCTTGTCTAAGAGTAAAACTGTGTTAGTAATTCAAGATGGCGGAACAAAATGGCGGCCCAATAAACCGTTTGTGGTCATGAAAAAATCACCCTTACAGGTCTGTTTGTCTGTCAGATCGCGGCTTGGCTTAAAAACTACTTACCGGATTGACATCAAATTTTGACCAAAAGGTAAGGGTCATATAAGGATGACCTGATAATATTTGCGAAAAATCCAATATGGCAGAACAATGTTAAAAAAATTGTTAGTGTGGTGTATTATTTGGGGTTAGGCTCGGTCCTACTCCGTTGGTCCGCAGATATTAGGTTCCTAAATGGTTTTCATTAAGTATCCTCTTGTTGTTTTGTTAGAGTGAAATTTATTTGGGGTTAGGATACAGTAAAAAAAACAAAAGCCTTTTTAATTTGTCGGCGTTCGCAACTTTATTGTTGCATTTTTAGGACACATAGATTTTATATCCTGCATGAAAGCCGTATTATCAGTCTTTGCGTTCTCCGTTAGTCCGCAGATATTTCCCAGGTATTAATTTTCTAAATGGTTTTCGTTAACGATCCTGTTGTTATGTTAGAGTGGTGTATTATTTCAGGTTAGGAAATATCTGCGGAAGAACGGAGTAGGTAAAAACTGATAAACCGGTTTTCATGTACTCTATATAAATGTCCCGAGAATCAAACAATAAAGTTGCGAAACGTCGACTATTTAAAAAATGACTTTTGTTTTTTGTTTCTGGATCCTAACAACCGCAAATAATACACCACTCTAACATAACAACAAGAGGATCGGTCTTTAAAAACCAGTTAGAAATAAAAAAAATAATACTAAAAAACCTAATTTGGATAATTACTTCAAATTTTGCACAAAAATCAAGTGTTACGTAAGAAAAAACTGGTAACATTTTGATATGAATCCAAAATAATAAAAAAAGCGTCCTAATAAAACATTTTAAAAAATCAGCCTGAAAATATTTATTAAATTAATTTCAATTTTTGTGCAAGAATTAAGTGCGTTATAGAGATAAATTGATAAAGTTGTGCTACGAATTTAAGATGGTGAGAGAAAAAATTTTTTGTAAAAAATCTTGTTCGACTAACTTTAAATTCTGCAGAAAAATTAAATGTGAACATAAGATAAACTGGTATAAATTCAATATGACGTAATAAAATAGCGGTATGCCGGTGTAAAAACTACTTATTGAATTTATTTTGAATTATGTTCAAAAGTCAAGTGTGGCATAAGTTAAGTTTAGGATAAAGTGAAATATTGCCATTTCTCAAAGATTTTTATATTTTATATATATATATATATATATATATATATATTTGCGCTTCGCGCCATATATCCATGCACTGATGAAACTAAACAGCTTTTCGTCTCGCTAGCTCGTGTATAACGGCCTTCAATTTTTACCCCCAGCGCGCATACAGAAGTTTCGCTGCAATAAAATAATCAAACTTTTCAATAAAAAACGGTTACTTGTCCATGTTGGCGTTGGCTAAAATATTCTTTTCGTTTTATTGTAACACAATGTATTATTATTTTTTACACAATCACGGGAAATACTGATATAATATTTGCCCAATATAAAAATAACTAAAAATAAAAACTAAACCGATGAAAAGGAACGGAGAATCCCAGCAGTCAGTGAGCATGTAATTGGCGGAGTAGGGAACAAAGCGCGAGTACGAAGTCGTGTTGCCGTCGATTTATTCTGATAATTCGAATTCGGGGATCAGCGGCACTGGTTTGTGGCCATTTCTGGGAATCATCGACCGATTTTTATGACTTGGTTTTAATAAATAATTTGCAAAAAAGCTTAAGTAAATAATAGTGTAATAAGTGGTAATATACAGAAGTTAGGTTAGGTTAGGTGTTGATAATTTTAATTTTAAAAATGTATTAGAATTAGACCTATTTAAGATGAAATGTACGTTTGTACTTTGCTTTTGAAGATGTACTAGAAACACTTTGCTTTTGAAAATGTACTAGAAATAGTACAAATATACTAAAACGATAACACTGATTGTCCATCTTTTCTGTGTGCGTTTAATTACATATATTCTTTTTTTGTTGTTCAAAATTGAAACTTTTTGTTAGAATAAAATGCAGCTTTTAAGATATAAATTATTATAATTTTAAACTTATGTTTAGGTATGTTGGATCAAGTTTTAATCAAGTTTTTTTGCCTCATGCTTTGCTGAGCGCATTTTAAAAAGTTCGCATCGTATTTGAAATATAATACATATTGGTATGGTAGGATGACTTATATACATTCTTAAATAGTTTTTCATATATGAAATACTCTACATTTTATTATATTTTTGAATTGTATCTAAAATTCTACGTCTACTTATATTGTGTATAGGCCTATCTTCCTTAAAACCTGGGATTTTCAATTTTGAACAGCTGTGGAGTCTAATCGGTTCAAATTAGAACAAAACGTTTGCACTATTATGATTTAGGTTTTCATAGCCTACCATAAATTTTTTCTCTATTTCTAACCGGTACCAAGATATCAACCGAGGACATACTAAGGGGACACCTTATGTATATTATAAGTATTTTTCATAATTTATACAATAGCTACACTATTTGCAGTAAACACAATTATTTAACTGTTCAAACATCTTTTTTAATAAAAGAAAATAAATCAGCATACAATTTATGCTTAAACGGAAACAAATTAGAATTCAGTTAATATTTTTTTTCATTTTTTATACAGCTTTTCGTGGGGATCCCCTTCAGAATGGCTTCTTTTTTACCGATTTTTCTTTCGCCAGTTCATTTAAATATTTCATTCTTATAAATAACCTAAAATGTCTTAAAAACTTCACTTCAAGTAAAAAAAACTCTGAAAAACACAACCGACAACTATCGGAACAAAAACGTCAAGCTGAATAACCAATAAACTGACCGCCTTGTCGGATCGGGTCTCCAATCGGCGTCAGGACCTCCGCCTCACCCGCGCGCCCCCCTCGCCCTAAATATATGGTTTCGCCATACTGGATTTTTATCAAAATGTTAACCAGGTCACCCTTATAGTTTGACCAAAATTTTTGGAGTCAGTTAACAGTTGGTTAGCTGTATATATATATATATATATATATATATATATATATATATATATATATATATATATATATATATATATATATATATATATATATATATATATATATATATATATATATATATATATATATATATATATAATATATATATATATATATATATATATATATATATATATATATATATATATATATATATATATATATATATATATATATATATATATATATCATTGACGTTTTTGTTCCGATAGTTGTCGGTTGTTTTTCAGAGTTTTTTTTACTTGAAGTGAAGTTTTTAAGACATTTTAGGTTATTTATAAGAATTAAATGAACTGGCGAAAGAAAAAACGGTAAAAAAGAAGCCATTCTGAAGGGGATCTCCACGAAAAGCTGTATAAAAAATGAAAAAAAATATTAACTGAATTCTAATTTGTTTCCGTTTAAGCATAAATTGTATGCTGATTTATTTTCTTTTATTAAAAAAGATGTTTGAACAGTTAAATAATTGTGTTTACTGCAAATAGTATAGCTATTGTATAAATTATGAAAAATACTTATAATATACATAAGGTGTCCCCTTAGTATGTCCTCGGTTGATATCTTGGTACCGGTTAGAAATAAAGAAAAAATTTATGGTAGGCTATGAAAACCTAAATCATAATAGTGCAAACGTTTTGTTCTAATTTGAACCGATTAGACTCCACAGCTGTTCAAAATTGAAAATCCCAGGTTTTAAGGAAGATAGGCCTATAGACAATATAAGTAGACGTAGAATTTTAGATACAATTCAAAAATATAATAAAATGTAGAGTATTTCATATATGAAAAACTATTTAAGAATGTATATAAGTCATCCTACCATACCAATATGTATTATATTTCAAATATAATTTTTAAAATGCGCTCAGCAAAGCATGAGGCAAAAAAACTTGATTAAAACTTGATCCAACATACCTACACATAAGTTTAAAATTATAATAATTTATATCTTAAAAGCTGCATTTTATTCTAACAAAAAGTTTCAATTTTGAACAACAAAAAAAGAATATATGTAATTAAACGCACACAGAAAAGATGGACAATCAGTGTTATCGTTTTAGTATATTTGTACTATTTCTAGTACATTTTCAAAAGCAAAGTGTTTCTAGTACATTATCAAAAACAAAGTACAAACGTACATTTCATCTTAAATGGGTCTAATTCTAATAAATTTTTAAAATTAAAATTATCAACACCTAACCTAACCTAACTTCTGTATATTACCACTTATTACACTATTATTTACTTAAGCTTTTTTGCAAATTATTTATTAAAACCAAGTCATAAAAATCGGTCGATGATTCCCCGAAATGGCCACAAACCAGTGCCGCTGATCCCCGAATTCGAATTATCAGAATAAATCGACGGCAACACGACTTCGTACTCGCGCTTTGTTCCCTACTCCGCCAATTACATGCTCACTGACTGCTGGGATTCTCCGTTCCTTTTCATCGGTTTAGTTTTTATTTTTAGTTATTTTTATATTGGACAAATATTATATCAGTATTTCCCGTGATTGTGTAAAAAATAATAATACATTATGTTACAATAAAACGAAAAGAATATTTTAGCCAACGCCAACATGGACAAGTAACCGTTTTTTATTGAAAAGTTTGATTATTTTATTGCAGTGAAACTTCTGTATGCGCGCTGGGGGTAAAAATTGAAGGCCGTTATACACGAGCTAGCGAGACGAAAAGCTGTAACGATAGAGAAATAATAAATTTACGGAGCGCGGTAAAGTGCTATAAAAATAATATATTAATAATTTTAATATAATAAAGTTTTCAGTTTTTTTTTTGGTATTTGTTTTTTTTTCGTATATAATTTATGCTGTATAATAAGAAAATTAAAAAAATAAATAGTTTTCTGTTTTCTCTGATTCATTTTATTGGCATATATTATAAAATATATTGTATAATTTGTATATAATATATTTAAAGAAATAATAGTTTTTTGTTTAGGTCTTTTTTTACGTTTTTATGTTTCAAACCGAGTAATGAGCCATGGATATATGGCGCGAAGGCAATTATTCCTATTCCCTGCAACCCGATTTCAATTTTCGGTCAAAGGAACATTTTCGGGTATATTTTCTGATACAAAATAAAAATACTTTGCAAAATATAATTGTTTAGTTTCATCAGTGCAAAAAATAAAAAATCTTTGAGAAATGGCAATATTTCACTTTATCCTAAACTTTAATACAAGCTAGTACATTTTATTGCTTCTGCTCAGTACATTTCAAAAACTCAGCGCGGCAACACTGTGGACGAGGCCGTGCTAAAGCAAGGCGGTCGCCGAGTGACGTAGATCGCTCAAACCGAGTTGGGATAGGTCAAGATCGCTCCAGGCAGCCTATAGAGTTAATGAGCCATGGATATATGGCGCGAAGGCAATTGTTTCAATGTAAATATTCCTATTCCCTGCAACCCGATTTCAATTTTCGGTCAAAGGAACATTTCCACAGTGCGCATGCGCCGGTTTTGACGGCGATGTCAAAACTAGAAAGTTAGGTTGTAAATGCTGATTTTGATTTGTACCGTAATTTGAAAGTTGGATGATTTTACATTTTTCCGTCTTGCAATTCTGTATTTTCATTTTGATTCTGATGGACGTTGGTTTCATTCTCAGACTATATAATGAAAGGAGGTTTCAATATCCATTTACATTTTTAAAAAGCATTGACCTATCGAAATTCTTTTCGATTAATGTTTTGATACGTCTTATTTTAGGTATATTTTGCTTTGTCCATAAAATTGTAAAATTTTTCTGCGGCAATAAAGCATACTTTTGTTTGTTTGTTTGTTTGATTATCCGCCGCTTTATTTCTCTTTATAAAACTGTTGTTGGAAATGTCATATTATCTAAATGATACGGATCTAGATGTAATCAGAATTCTGTATTCAGACTTGTGAAATAGTAAAAATATCCTAGAAAATATCCCAAATAAAGAACTAAGATAATTTTTTTTCATCTGATCTTAGTGATCCTAATATGCAATGATTGGATTTATTAATTTCAGGATGTCTAATAAAAGTTTTACTTTGAAATCTGCATATTTACATAACAAATCTTATTGCTCCCTTTCTAGCGGGGTCGTTAGTTTCCACACTGAGCGTTTGAGTCTCCCGCTTTCCCCCTAGAGGTGTTAAGAAATACTGGTCACAGGTATTTTGTCACCGGTACGAGCTAGGAACAGCTTGTTATTGGTATCGGATTTAAAACATATCGGTTACCGTTCCTACACCTAGTATTTTTAATAGCTTACCACGATCCCGCGAGGCGCAGATATTTAGGTACGCAATAACACGTCATCCATCGAATGAAAAAGCTCTTTGGTCTTCGGCGGGCCGTCGGGCGGCAGCATGGAAAAAGCCCCTCCTATAATGTTTTATTTACAGTTGAATCGGTCGGCTTCTGTGTGTCTTTCTTTAACACACTCATTTTTTAAACAACGAAACAAATTAAACTTAATTATAACAACTGCATTAGTACTGTAGTACATTAGCAAGTATATTCGCTGTGACTGAAACGCTGGTCACAGGTATCTTATTCTATTCTGCTCCTGCTCCGCTCAGTATTTTTATATGACTAATATTTTTCCTACAAAAGGAACGATATCGTAATTAGAAATAAGAATTCTACGAATTAGATTATTCGCAAATCAGGCGGAAATATTAACGTATTTTAGATTTGATAGTTTTAATAGGTGAATCTTAAAATTAAATATTTTAAGACAAATAAGATTAAAAATGTTTTTTACAAAGCCAGTTTTTATGACAAAAGTACCAAGACCGTTTTAAATATATATACTTTATATATAACCTACCAACATAAACTGCACATTTCACATATTATTCCGGTTTGTAATATAAAAAAACAAAGAAACAAAACTTATATATTTTCTTCTTCCAGATTGTTTGATTGGGTAATGATTTGACCAAATTGACCGTTGAATGTTTTCTAATCATGTGTTTTTTTAAGTTTGAAACAGATGACTTATAGGACAATTTTTGCTTGCACAAATCCTAAATTGCATCGCTTTTATTGCTTTCGATTGTCTGAAAAAAACTCCAGACAAAGCTAGATTTTCTTTTTACATATGATGAATATATGAAAAAAAACTGAAAATATTAAAAGAAATAAATATACGTTTGTCTAATTCGTCTAAATTATTAACATAAGAAATAGAAACAGCTGATAACGAATTAAGACACCATCTGATGCCTCTCTGTGATTCCCTGCTCGAACGCTAAACAAAATCGGAACAATGATGCCGGCTCCATTTTACATTCTCTACATACACCGCAAAATCTGCTACGCGCATCATATACTTTACCAATCTACGACGCAGAAGCAGCAAAACAGTCCGCCGTTAACATGTTACGAGTATCTAAACCAGAAACCAGTTAAGCTACTTAGTATTTTACGCAGCGAAAGCCGGGAAAAGTATTTTGTCACAGTATCTGTAACAGGTATGGACTTGGAACAGGAACAGGACGTACCTGTTACAACAAAATATTGATTTTCGTCATCTCTATTCCCCCCGAAATATAGCAGCAAAACCGAACACGTGGAACCACTTATGTTATGAACGCAGAGGTCTGCCTTTCCTTCGACTCAGAATTGATTGTTAATCTGTGCCTTCGACGAGGCGAACCGGAAGAATGTAATCAAAATTCAAGGTTGCTAGATTGTCCTGCTCAATTTCCCAAGTCGAAATACAAATATCCCCCACATTTTAGACATTTAAAAAAGAAAATCCCAAAAAATTATTTTGGTATTTCTTTCTTCTTAATACAAATTAAAAAGCGTCTAAAATATGACCAACATAGGATAATTAAAAAAATTAAATTAATTAATTTCGGCAAATATGTCCAAAACAGATTCAGAAAATTAATATGCTTTTGATATTACGATACATGGTGTTGTTGCAAAGTTATCGTTCTTTCTCTAAGTACAAAACTAACACAACTCTTACTAATGAGGTAATGGTATTGCCAGTCGAAGAAAATCGGACATGACTAATTTTTTAATTTACTTCTGCGACCTATCTGGCAGGCCGTCAGAGGAGCGGTTGAAAACGAACATGTGACCAAATAACCCGATCCGATTACGCGGATATGCGTGGTACGGCGGAATGAATCGTTATTGATAAGTTATGAGGGAACTGCAACCTGAAACTGCTGCTGAATCTGACAAGGTATGTAAATGTATATAATAAATAATGTTATGATTATCAGTCCAGTTCTCTCATTTACATTCAGTATAAGTAACACAAATTGACAGATAACTGATAATTTCAACCGGTAATCTCTGTTAGAAAGATAATGTTCCTAGAAACTGTTTATAGAAATTTATAAATATTACAATAATTACTGAGCCGTTTGTTAACTTTAAGGTATCAATGAGACAAAAAATTAAAATATCTATTTTTGCCGAATAGAATATATGAAAAATAAAGAAGTGTATAGAGTATTGTTGTAATGTACTGCTTATATGATTCGAGTTAAATATATTAGGTTTTTAAATATACTTCATAAAATTAACACATTATTATCTGTACTTATTTATTTTCTGATAAAACTTTAGCATGACGGATGTAACCTAACATATAACTGTAAAGGATGAGTTTTTACTATCTGGACCTGGACATGCTATGATTACAAGTACAAGCCAAAAGGTTTTGCACTCTGACAGATTCAGGTTAGGTTACAGATCCGGCAGAACTGCAACCTGGATGTGATTCTATAGAGCTGGATGTACCTCCGGACCCGACTCCTTCGAAATCCCGGACCTACCCATCTCCAGGCCACACAAAGTAGTAAAATATATTTTTTTAGATTTTTAAGGCGATTTTAGAATTTTATGTATTTGAATAAATTTGCAAGATGTGTCAGACCAAAAATTCATTTCTCCAGGGTAAATACTTTTCCCCAGAAAAAATCCCCTGAAAAAAATTTCTCCAAAAAATCCCCCAAAGTGTTTTGGGGAAAATCTCCTAATCTGGCAACCCTGTCAAAATGTTGACTTGACTTGACTTTCCTGTTACATAACAGGACTTATTGGCTTTGCTACTAGGCAGTCGCCAGAGTGCTCTTCGTCCGGGGCCCAGAATCGTTAAATCGGTGACCCTCGAAGTCGACCCTGCATCTTATTCCAGTTTGGAGACGTTATCGTTAGGATGTCCGGATGGCGAGCTCTAAACTCCCGGATATCATGAATCTTTAAAATACTTCTTGATTTTTCCTCTTGTAATTTCTGAAATACATCTTGGCTTCCAGTAGGTGCCCCTTGAGAGTACTACTGATATCACGAGATGACCCTTTCTTTTAAGCTATCCCCTTACCCCTTCCACTACCGCCACGTAGCGGCCATTACGCTAATATTCTTTGTAGAACTGCGGCAGACGAACAGAATAGAATGCAGGAACAACTAGGCCTCACACGTTCACAGCGTCTGCTCCCTTTCTAGCGGGGTCGTTAGTTTCCACACTGAGCGGTTGAATCTCCCGTTTCCCCCCGAAATCAAACAGCAGAACCGAACACGTGGAAACACTTAAAGCTGCAATGGCTAATTTTCAAAAAATGGCTGTTTAGCCGCCAAATCCAGTAAAACCGGAAATAGTATTTAATGGTTTTTTTTCATCGACAATTTTCCTTGTATTGAATAATATATGTATGGAGAATTTCGGGTTGATATGTAAATAAAATGTAGGTAAAATTATTAGATGGCTCCTACGTCACCTGGTATGTTAAAAATATATATTTTCTACACCCGGTATCTCCAAAACAAACTATTTGTAAATACATATTTTTATGATAATAATGTTTACCAGCAGAGTGCGACATCACTCAATTACCACTCTGTATTAAACTCTGTTCTTGTTTGATCTAATTATCTACGAATACTTTTAATTTAATCTAGTGACCAATAAATATAAAACACTCTATACAATTCTAACTTAATGTTAAAATGAGGTAAAAGCAAAACTACCAAGCAACAATAATTTGTGATACAGTATGTATAACAATTTTACAGACCGAATTTTTGTGTTTAAAAACTTATATTTACTTATATTTTGTACAGTGAGTTTATTTAAAATCAACTCATTTATATTTGTATTATTTCTCAGTACCCCAAAATTTTCCCTTTGTTCGGTAATAACTCGAAATCCGCTCAATTGAACCGTCATTTTTTTCATGTAATTAGTGCCTTGTTTTTTTATATTTCGACGCGGTAGAAATTAACCTTTATAAAAATTGAAATGTCATACTAAATAGTAAAACTATGTTGAACATTTAAATATCTGTAACACACGCTTAGATTTTCTGGACCAATAGAGATGACAGTTTAAAAATGTGTACACTTTAACACCGAACATTAACAAGACAAGAGGGAGTACAGTCCGTCGGAACTTTTATGTGTGCTTACAATAATGCGCCGACGAATCCGAGAAATTCATGCAGCTACACAGGTGCCCGTGGTTTTACGAGGTTGATGCAAACCTCTAACGATTAAAACCTATAAACGTTCACTTACCGGGGTGATTTAAAAACGAGGTTAAAATCATCTAGCCGTAATTGTTATTGTGATCTATTTTGCTTTGTATGTATTATAATAAAAAACGATAGATCTTAATATAATTATAAAAAGTACCGATTGTAAAAATTAAGGAAAAAAGGAAATCAGTTGTTGAAAATTTTAATCCAAGATGGCCAAACATGGCGGTTTAATAAAGTATTTAAAAATTCGGCCTAGAAACTAATGGCGGCATAGAGATAAACTAGTAAATCTGTGGTACTAATTCAGGATGGAGGAACGAAAAAATATTTTTATACGTGGAAAAAAATCACCCTCTCAGGTTTTACATATTTTCAGGTTTTAGCGTCCCTAGATGCCAAAGAATATGTTTCATCAATTCTGTCAGTTCGCAACATAGCGATTCCATTTAATAGAGATGACCTGGTAATATTTTAGGCCAAATCCAATATGCCGGAACAAGATGGCGGAGTATAGTGAAACGTTAAAAACCCTATTATTAAAAAACTAATTATATATTTTCTTCAAATTTCGCACAAAAATCAAATGTTAGGAATGAACTGGTAACATTTTGATATGAATATAAGATAACACTGTAAAGTTGTGGCGCGAATTCAAGATGGCGGAACAAAATGGCGGCTTATAATTTTTTTTTAAATCAACTTAATTATTCAATTGAATTTAAATTTTGTAGAAAAATTAAATGTGATATAGGGATAAACTGGCACGAATTCAACATGACGTAACAAAATGGCGGTGTGTGTCAATGTAAATAGTTCTTCTTGAATTAATATTTGATTATGCTCAAAAATCAAATGTGTCATAGGTAGAAACTAATAAAATATTGGCAGGAATCCAATATGATGGAAGAAAATGGCAGCCAATAATTTTTTTTAAAAGAGTAATGATTATTGTACTAAACTAAATTGGGCCACTCTATTCCTAACAAAAGAAAATATTCTTGACTAGGAAAGTTCCGGGTTCAGAAAATTTATCGTTTTTTTAATCGATAGCTAGTAATGTAAACACTACAGCATTGCCGTCCGTATAAGTATTTTTTGTCAATATTTCAATATTTCTTTGTGGAATTGAATTCATACCGGGAAAAATTAAATTAATTAAGTTATCAGGTAAAAATGATTTAAAAAAAAAACAGGCGAATAAACATGCCTTGTACAAATTGTGATAAGAAAAATACAGAATCGTTTGCTTGTGATGAGTGCAGGTTAAGTCTGTGTAAGGCCTGTGCAGGCCTGTCAGCTTCGGAAGTGTACAACTTCGAGACCGTGTGATAATATTTCATTGTCAAAAATGCAAAAGTTTGGATACTCTTAAATAATTACAAGATACCATTATTGATAAGTCAGAAATCATCTTAAATAAGGAGGAGATCATCACTTTTCTCCAAGAAAAGATTAAAGGATTAGAAAATAAACAAAATGATTTCCATTTAACGCACCAAAATACATACAGTGATGTTACCAAAATAAATAAGGAAAAGCAAAATATTAATGTTAATATTCCAAATCTAATAATAAAACCTAAAAAGCAGCAAGACATAACAAAAACTAAAACCGATATCCAAAGGAACATAAACCCCTCATCATTAAAAATTGCGATTAAAGGAACCCGGAGCACTTCAGGTGGATCCGTGATTGTTAAATGCCAGAAGAAAAGTGACCTTGAGACTCTTCAAAGAGAAGCCCAGAACAAATTAACTGATGATGATGTGAAAATAACTAAAATGCGGAAACCACGGATTAAAATAACCGGATATCAAGGTGAATTGGATAAACAGCAACTGAAAAAATACATAATAGAACAAAACGAGTTTATAGAAGACACAGAAGAATTAGAAATCATATACATTAAAACAAATAAGAAAAACAAGATGGTGCACATGGTGAATGTTGTCCATCCGTATTCCATAAATGTATGACTCTAAGATATTTATTGGTTGGGAGAGATACCCCATTCATGAAGATATTAGTATAATAAGATGCTTTAAATGTCAGGAGCATTTTTACAAGTCTAATACATGTCCTAACAGCCTTGTCTGTGAGTGCTGTGGTGTCATTGTCCTAAATCACACAAGAAATGCAGTAACTGTTTAAAATCTAACAAACGGTACAAGACCAAATACAATATAGACCATGGTGCAAGCGGCCCACTCTGCCCCACCTATCAGTATCTGGTTAGTGTGCTAAGAAGCAAAATAGATTATGGCTACAGCCCTTAGTCAACAAGAAATCGACATTCTAAATGACCTTGACATTTGTAATGAGGACATAATGGAGGAAAGCATTGCTTGTGATGCTATAAAAACCAAAATAGACTTTAAAAATAAACTTTTTAGCATTTTACATTTCAACATTAGAAGTATTCGAAAAAATTTTGATGAGTTATTGGTCTTCTTAGAATTATACAACCTTAAATATTGTGATATTATAGTTCTTACCGAGTCTTGGCAAATAGGGAATGAACAATTTAATATTGATGGGTACAATATGTTTTATAACAATTCAAAGCTTAATCAAAACGATGGTACTATTGTTTACATAAAATCTACCTTTTAAAATTTCTAACATAAAATTAGACTATTCCGGAATTACACTAAGTAGAATTATATTGGATGCCAATAGTGCGTCTCTGGGCGTTTCATATATTTACAGACCCCCCTCTACAGATATTCCTAGCTTTCTTAGAGACCTTGAGACTTTATATTCGGTAAACTCAACAAATCAAATAGAGATTCTAATTGGTGACACGAACATTAATTTAGCAGCAGAAAACAATGAAGTAAATGACTACACTACACTATTGGGACACTTTGGTTTTTTGTCTGCTATTAACAACCCCACTCGTGTAACTTCTAATTCTAGTTCCATATTGGATCATATTTTTGTTAAAAAGAATCTCAGAACTAATCTTAAATACTCTTCTTGTGTTCTGCACTCTTCACTCACTGCTCACTAGCCCGTAATGTTGAGTGTGTCCTGTCAGCACAATATTCAATCTGATAAAACTTCAGATGCTAAAACTTTCACTTACTCCAAAATCAATTATCAAATTTTAGATGAGCTTTTTAAGGCTGAAACTTGGTTTAGTGTTTTAGAAATTGAAATGTTTTTAAAATTAAAAAAACATTTCAAAATAAACAGCATAAAAAATTAAAACCGTGGTTTATTAACGGAATCATTAATTCCATTAAAACAAAAGATAAAATGAAAAAAAAACTTTTATTATATCACGATGAAATTTAAAAAAAACATTCACTGATTATAGAAATAATTTGTATAAAATTATACAAAAACGAAAATATGATTATTATAAAACTAAAATCGAAAATAGTAAGAATGATCTTAAAAAAATATAAATAAATAAGAGATAATAAGAAACAAATTAACACACTAAAGAATAACTGCGCTCCAGGAAGTGATGGCATAACTACAAAAATCGTTAAAGATCACATACATTTAATAAATCCAATAGTTCATATAATTAATCTAATTTTTAAAAACGGTACAAGACCAACTACAATATAGACCATGGTGCAAGCGGCCCACTCTGCCCCTCCTATCAGTATCTGGTTAGTGTGTTAAGAAGCAAAATAGATTATGGCTACAGCCCTTAGTCAACAAGAAATCGACATTCTAAATGACCTTGACATTTGTAATGAGGACATAATGGAGGAAAGCATTGCTTGTGATGCTATAAAAACCAAAATAGACTTTAAAAATAAACTTTTTAGCATTTTACATTTCAACATTAGAAGTATTCGAAAAAATTTTAATGAGTTATTGGTCTTCTTAGAATTATACAACCTTAAATATTGTGATATTATAGTACTTACCGAGTCTTGGCAAATAGGGAATGAACAATTTAATATTGATGGGTACAATATGTTTTATAACAATTCAAAGCTTAATCAAAACGATGGTACTATTGTTTACATAAAATCTACCTTACATTTTAAAATTTCTAACATAAAATTAGACTATTCCGGAATTACACTAAGTAGAATTATATTGGATACCAATAGTGCGTCTCTGGGCGTTTCATGTCTTTACAGACCCCCCTCTACAGACATTCCTAGCTTTCTTAGAGACCTTGAGACTTTATATTCGGTAAACTCAACAAATCAAATAGAGATTCTAATTGGTGACATGAACATTAATTTAGCAGCAGAAAACAATGAAGTAAATGACTACACTACACTATTGGGACACTTTGGTTTTTTGTCTGCTATTAACAAACCCACCAACTTCTAATTCTAGTTCCATATTGGATCATATTTTTGTTAAAAAGAATCTCAGAACTAATCTTAAATACTCTTCTTGTGTTCTGCACTCTTCACTCACTGATCACTATCCCGTAATGTTGAGTGTGTCCTGTCAGCACAATATTCAATCTGATAAAACTTCAGATGCTAAAACTTTCACTTACTCCAAAATCAATTATCAAATTTTAGATGAGCTTTTTAAGGCTGAAACTTGGTTTAGTGTTTTAGAAATTGAAATGTTTTTAAAATTAAAAAAACATTTCAAAATAAACAGCATAAAAAATTAAAACCGTGGTTTATTAACGGAATCATTAATTCCATTGAAACAAAAGATAAAATGAAAAAAAAACTTTTATTATATCACGATGAAACTAAAAAAAAACATTCACTGATTATAGAAATAATTTGTATAAAATTATACAAAAACGAAAATATGATTATTATAAAACTGAAATCGAAAATAGTAAGAATGATCTTAAAAAAATATAAATAAATAAGAGATAATAAAAAACAAATTAACACACTAAAGAATAAGTGCGCTCCAGGAAGTGATGGCATAACTACAAAAATCGTTAAAGATCACATACATTTAATAAATCCAATAGTTCATATAATTAATCTAATTTTTAAAACAGGCATCGTTCCAAGTTGTTTTAAAATTGCTATGATAACACCAATCCATAAAGCTGGAGACAAGTCTGATATAAATAACTACCGTCCAATAAGTGTTATCAACACATTTGCGAAAATCTTTGAAAAATGACTTAAAGATCGCCTGGTCAGCTTTCTTTAACAAAATAATATCATATCTCAACGTCAATTTGGATTTACGAACGGTTTGAGCACTACCGATGCAATTTGTGAATTAACCAACAGCGTAACTTCCATCCTTGATGGTAGCAATAAGTGCATTGCTGTGTTTTTGGACCCCACCAAGGTGTTTGATACGGTGCCTCATGGCTCTCTCCTTAACGTTTTGCGTTTGTATGGGGTCAGGGGCACCGCGTTGAGCGTCTTCGATAGTTACTTAAGCGGTCGAACACAGATTGTCAAAATTAATGATGTTTGCAGCGATCCACTTAACATTACGATGGGAATACCTCAAGGCACTATATTGGGACCCATACTTTTCATCACTTACATCAACTCATTAACTAGTATTGACATTGACAATGGCTCATTGTTGTCTCATGCTGACGATGCTGTAGCTCTGTTTTCAGGATCATCATGGACTTCTGTTCGTGATTTTGCCATTCAAGGTATGTGCAAAATTAAAAATTGGTTAGACACGTTTAAGCTAACTTTAAATAGCTCAAAGACGAATTACATAGCCTATTCCATCACAGGAGCCAATCGTCCACACTTCCGCAGCATTCATATTGACAACTTTGATGGTGATACTCTAGAGGTTGAATATACAAAATACTTGGGTGTAATTATTGACAGTAATCTCAGATGGAATCATCATGTACTTAGAATTACAAAAAATATAAAGAAACTAATGTCCAAATTTTATGTTTTAAGAGAGATATTAAGTAAAAAGTTGTTGTTATGTGTGTATAAAGCCCTTATTGAATTTTTAATTCGATATGGTATAGTGGTGTGGAGTGGTCTATATCAAAATTCCTTAAACCCTTTAAGTGTAGTTCAAAATTACATTCTTAAGAATATATTTCGAAAAAATAGGCGATCTACCAACAGGCTTTTATATTCAGAGGACATATTGGATGTGAGAGGATTATATTGCCTGTCAACATGCTCATTTATTAAAAACCTACTAAATTTAAACAAACTATGAACCATATCTATGAAGCCAGGTCTAAAGTCAGTGAACAATTGGAGATGCTAATGAACAATACATCAAAAAAATTGAGATCCTTCTCTTATTTAGGTCCCAAAATGTATAACTTGCTTCCCCTAGAATTGAGATCTCTGCCAAGACTGAAAAAGTTCAATAATAGTTGTAGGATTTTTATTTTTAAATATTTACATAAATTTAAAGCTTTATCTCAATAGGATAACATCTATATTTATAAAGGTTTGCTAAAATAAGAAATATATTTGTTGTTGATGTAATTTTTAAATTTTATTTATATAGCTTTAGCATGAGGTTAACTGTATTCTCGATATAAATTCAAAGTTAATACTTGCGTATATACAAGTGTTCATTCACTTAAGTGCAATTTCTAGTTATTAGGCTCCTATTTAGATTATATTTATTACAATATGTATGACATTTATTACCTTATGTTTTAATAAAAAAAATTAATAAATAAATAAATATTGGTACACCGCTATTTTTATATTCTTCGATCACACCAGGAATTACATTAAGCAAAACTTTATTAATATCTTGAATACAGTTTGTACCTTCAAACTCATTAAAATATTTTTGAGTAACTAATTTAAAATGCCTTACAAAATTGTATTGGGGTCGGATTTCTCGAGTTTCCGCAACAATTTCGTATCAAGCCAAAAAAAAATTTGAGGCAATCTGGCTAAAAAAAATAAAAAATTAGTCTCACGCCGCGCGCCGGCGAATATAAAGACAATTGGTATATATTAATGTTGGGTGGTATATTTGAATATTTTACCCTACGACGGACAACCGATTTGTACATCTCGCCCGGCAGCGACTTTGAGGGATCGAAAAAGCATAGCATCCGATATTCTAGTGAGATAGACACAGCAAGGCGAGGAGCTTCCAGTACCCCTTTTTGTCTTGTCAATGCTCGGTGACTTTAATAACACTAAATGATCTTTTTTAGTGCACGTTTCTTCTGAATAATTTTTTTAATCCAAATCACCTAATTATAAGCCAAAAGGGCTATGAAAATTCTGCTGGGGCCATCTATAATTTGATTTTAGCACCTGTCGCGAAAACCGCAATCCTCTATCTTTAGAAATAAAGGAGATACCCCGCAAAAGTACCAAAAATGGGATACTCCAGTGGCGGCTATTCGGAGGAAGTAGAGAAAGTGCCTCTTCTCAAAAAAAAACCTGGCAGATTATTTTTTAACACACTTTAAAAATCAATACAATATACTAATTTTCAATATTAGATCTTTTCAATATTAAATCTAACTCATTTCACTAAAAATTATCAATAATTGCAATGTTAAATTTAATGCATTCGTAGTATTCCCGCTGGTCGCTCGTCAGAAATCTAGAGTCAAATACAAAATTAAATGATATACTTGCGCGTATTAAGGAAACACGTATGTGTGCCCACCGCATCGGCAGCAAACACGTTTGTGCCACAGAAGAGCCGCATTCAAAACAATGCCTGAAAAGAAGGCGTTGCTATGGCAACCGAATACCGCTTGTACGAAGACCGTGCTTCTAGGGAAGAGCCGCAGTTTAACGCTTCCGTTAGTATTGTACGTAAAGTAGATTGCCACGATCGCGCTTTATTCAGTATTTTATCGGCGGTGTTTTATTTTATTTTTTCGAGGAATGGCGCGTGTATGTGGTTGAAAATGAGTTCGTTTGGGCTCGTTAGTGACATTATTTGTAGTTTGTTAGAAACTCTGTGTTCCCATTGGAAAGAAGATGACAAAAAAAACCTTTTAATTACGGGTCGACGAACAAGTGTGCTGACAATTATTGCTAAAAAAGACATTACAAATTCTAGTAAATCCTACAATATTCATTTCAAAAACTATTAATTTTCTGAATTTAAGTGACTGTGTAGCAGTGGATATTTGAAAAAAAAATGTTTTGCATGAGGTGTCCATTTTAGACCTTGTCTGTCCTACTTTTCTCTAACTAACACTTCCCTTATTTTATTACCTACGAGCCGCCACTGTTATATGCACATTAAAAATATCTATTTTATATAGTGCGATTTTGTATTAAAAATATACTTTATTTAGTACAAGCACGACATAACAAAATATACAACCGACAGTTAAAGAAAAGACGTTAAAAGGCTATTTTTTAGTCGCTTGTTTTTACGGGACGTCGTTTTTTTAACACATTATCCACTCGGAATTATCTTGTAATCTTGATATTGATTAAATATATTTCACTAGAAACAACAAAATCAACTTTGTAACTGAAGGAAATCCGTTATCATTCCAAGAGAATAGAGGGCCTTTGTTGTCTATTTTATCTTTAGACGATCCATTTTTTGTGATCAGTTCAAAATCAAATCGAAAAAATTTGAATTCCCAATTAGCTGTCGAAAATCGTGTTATCAGTTATTATGGCGTTTATCAGCGCACTCACATCATCAAAGAAAGATAGTTGTTTATAGATGGACATATATAAACAAGAATAAAAACTTCCGAACAAAAGAAAAACAAAAAATTTTAAAGGCAGTTATATTTTATTGTTGGCATAACGAGTCCACTTTGTCAACTCCACCTTTTCGAAAATCAGGGGTACGTTCCCCTCTCCTACCACGTCTTTAGTAGTAAAAATTTAAGAATGAGCACACACACTACAGTGTAGAGCACACATTGTGAACTCGCCATCTAGTAGTGATGTCCAATGCTAACTAAGGGTTGAACAACTATCTATACATAAACAAGGATGAAAACCTGTGACAAAAGTAAATTGTCTCTAAAAGGTATCGATGCTAATCGATACCATTTTAAAGGGTATCGATCGATATTTTTAAGTATGCCTATGCCATAGCCTTGTTTATGTATATCCATCAGTAGAACCACTGTTGCTGTAACCTTAGCAGGATCGCATTAGGCACTCCAACGATGTGTCAGTTGAACGTCACAAATCAGCTGTTTTTGACGGGCGTAGGACAAACAAATCGAATTTTTACATAGGAGTATATGGGGGCTTTGTTATTTATTTCTATTTTTTTACCTTAAAATGCCTTCTTTTCGTTGAATTGCAAATTGTGGATGTAGAGGGACAAACCACAATGTTACTTTTATTTGTAAGCTTCAAAAATTTTCAATTTTAGATATGAAAACGATTGAATGAACTTTCGTCGATGGGGCTGAAGTGGATTATTGCAATAAGAAGAGGATTTACGTACTACTAAATTAAATTATGCCCAAGTGCGTGCAAAACATTTCATATTAATCATTTATTAAATAACTAAAATTAATCTAGCTAGTTAACAATTATGATTCTCAATTGAGACTGATTAAAAATCTAATTGTTGTTTGAAAAAGTTAAATTACATTTTGTACCATTACATATTTTAATGCTGTATTACTCTTTTATGTTTTAGGGGACTTAAATCAAGTATTTCTATGTACCATTTTAAGAGATTTCTTTAATAATTTTAACCTTTATGTAACTCTGTAATTAATTTTTTGTTTGGGAAAGTGAGGTAATCCTACCTAAAAGACTCATAGTTCTTAAATTCATTATAGGAGTAAAAATATTTTTTTATATTCCATCTTACATTTAATGAATTCAGCATATGTGGAAGCTGGGAGTTTATTATGTATTTTAGGAACTAAATAATGTATGCTTTTTATATTGATATTATCATAGCATGAGTGTGGTCTACAGTTTTTAAAATTTTTTAATGTAAAATAAACGAAGCTACGTTAACCATATACAGGGTTATTACTTACTTAATATTAAGATTTGGCAAAAGTGTCTCTCGGCAAAATCTATGACCGAATAAAGAAAGATCTTGTTATGCATTCAGGACAGAAGTTCTTAAGTTATGAAGGGTGGAAATTCCAGACTCAGGATTACAAGTAGGATAAAGGCTTGGACACTCTATTCAAAATTTTGAGTTTTTCAGTAACTTCTCAAAAAAATAAGACAGGAACAAAATGTAACTATTTTTTTTAGGGGCTCGCTCCATGGTAAAATCCTGTCCTAGAATACAAGAATATAACTTTTTCTAGACATAAGTAAGTTTAAGTCTAGTAAAAGGTGAAGGTTTCATTATGCTGATAAAAATTGAGTTCCTATACACTCGTCATCAGGTTTACTATAAAGGCAACTTTTTATTCATATTCTATTCACTCTGAAAATGTTATATATTGTTTCACTCTGACATGCATGTCTATTTATTTAAATAAAAACATGTTTGTTTTATTGATATATATGTTTTATTTATAAAAAAAAATATATGTACTGGGTGCAGCATAAATTATTAAACACAGATCGAACTAAGTTTAACTTGGATATACGTAATTTATATTGAAACACTGGGTAACTAACAAAGTCCATATTTGTCACTAGGGGAAAGTCTTTTGAATCCACACTATAAAAGGATCTATAAATTATAAAAATATTTTGTTTGCACCGCTCGGCTACGTCGACGTTCTTATTTCGAAGTTCAAAAAGTATTCACTTGTCATAACTAAGTTTAAAGTAAACACACAATTGTAAAAAATTGTCCAGCATAAAAAATGCACTAAATATATATAAAAATACTTAAAATTTGTTTTAATTGTCACGGACTCACATGGAACAAAACAATGTTTGTCCTACGCCAGCCATATTGACAGCAGTCAGCTGTTTTGTTGGACCGCCTATTAGGAGAAAACACTGGACCTTTCCAATCTATGTTTTTGGCACTGCACTTCGCAACTTGGCAGCACTTTATGATAGAGCTCTCAGATTGTCGGGAACTGTTACCCCTGGGAACTCTGGAACTTCATTTCCCTTCCTGTGAGTGTGTACTCATAGGAGTTTTATTATATACTGTTGTATGTTCCCTATGGGTATGTATAAGGCTGCAGTATAAGATATTAACTAATGTTTTTTTATGGGATATGTTAGTAAACATCACAGACAGAGGTATAAGACTCTTCACGCTCCCGCTCAGGGGAGGAGCATTTCACACAGGCCCTGAGTCGGTTGGAGGGGATTGGGTATTTTTTTTTTTCCTTTTTCTGAGTCTAAAAAATTTGTACATATAATACTATCTATTAAAGTTTTATTTTATTATAGTTTAAAAAAGTGTTAATTATATCACTAATCTCATTAATAATCTTGGATAATGTAATATAAATATTAAATGGAGTTTTTACTCCTTTGTTTCTGAATATTTGATATAGATCTATATTAGGAATTTTATTTATAGGGCATTCAAAGAAAGATCCAGGGTTTCAACCTGTCCACATTCACAGTAAGGGTCAATTCTGAGCACCATCCTGTGCAAGTGTTCTCCAGTTAGACAATGACCTGTAGGCATTCTAATTATGGAGGTGACGTGTCTCCTATTTTTGTATGTGCAACATAGAAACCATTTTCTAGGAGGGAAAGTAGTTTGTATTTTAGAATATTGTTTACCTTTTGTTTATATCTAGTTTCCATTTATTTTCAAATTCTCTCATATTTTTTTAATTAGGTTTGTAATGTCTGATTTGTCTATTTTTAGGTTTTTAGGGATATTTAAGGTTCTCCCTATATTTGCTAGTAAGTCTGCAGTGTTATTACCTGCAATTCCAGAGTGACCTGGGATCCAGGCTATATAGATATTGTTATCTGAATTTGCTTCTATAATAAGTCTTTTAGTCAGTAAAGTGATGTAATCTGTTGTAGTGTCAATACAAGAGTTTTTTAGTTTACAAATTGCGCTAAGAGAATCTGTAAATATAATTGCATTATTTATATTTTTCTTTAAAATAGTTGTGACACCTTCATTTATTGCAACAATTTCAGCTGTGCATATACATAGTTCCCCAGGGATTTTTGATGAAAATTTATGATTTACTTCTGGTATATATATCCCAAAACCCACCTTGTCCTTAATTTTGGAAGAATCTGTGAATACAAAGGTAAATTGTTGTCGATAGTTTTCTGTTTTTTTCGAAAACTGTTCTCTAGTGTCCAGTTCATTTTTTTTTTAAGTTCCATTATTTTTATTGGCATGATTTGGTTTTCAAATTCTGTTTTGTAACATGGAAATGTACTATTTTTATATATCTTCTTATAGTACGGATCATATTTTTCCAGGGCTTGTGTAAGGTATGTCCTATTGTCATTTCTCCATTCTCCGATATTATTATTTTGCAACGCACTCAGTTTTTTTAAGATGTTTATTAGTGGATGGTTATCAATGGTAATAGGTTTTGATAGGAATTTGACTGCTAGCCATATTCTTCTAAATTCTAATGTCATTTCAGTTGCTTCGGCCATAAGTGCAAGGGTCGGTGTAGATTTCATACACCCCAAACAAGTCCTTAGTCCCTCATAAAAGATCCTATCTAGTTTGCTAAGGTTCTCCTTCGTAGTTGGTTTAATGAAGAATGCTCCATAATCCAGGTGACTTTTTATTAGTGCATTGAAAGCAGTTAGAAGAATTCGAGGGTCACTGCTACCCTGCTAAAAGGTCTTTAAAATATTTATCCTGAGATACACTTAGGTTGTTATCCTCAAGCCAAGTATGAATTTTATGTAGTGTAGTGTTCATTTTTTCTACAGAGTTTACAATATTTTTGTCTTTACAAAAGAGGACTAGATCATCTGCATAACCAATAAGCGTACAATTTTTTGGTATTATATTAAAGAGTTCTGCTACATATACATTAAAAAGAATAGTACTAAGTGGCAATCCTTGTGGAAGACCAATAGTTGCAAGTACTGGGCCATAAAGGGTGGCATCATTTTTTCTAGTAAAAAGTTGTCTGTTTTCAAGGATTTTATAGATTAGATTTATAAGTTCTATATCAATATTTAAGTGAATAAGTTTACTATATAGTTTTTTTATGTTAATCCTATCATAGGCAGATTTTATATCTAAGAATATTGCCAATATGTTATTATTTTCTTGAAAAGCTAGATTAATTTCTGAAGTTAAGAGAGCTACACAATTATTAACTCCCATACCCTTTCTAAATCCAATGATAGTTGGAAAAGGTTTATGCATTTTCCAGAGTCCAGTCTATTCTGTTTTTTATCATTATTTCCATAAGTTTAGGGTAACATGATGATAATACAATTGGTCTAAAACTCTGTGTAGTTTGTGGGTTTTTGTTTGGTTTCAGGATAGCTAAAATATTATATTTTTTCCATGAATTGGGCAATTTCTCCCCTTTGAGGCATTTATTGTAGGTGTTGAGAAGTTCCCTTTTGGCTTGAGTTGGTAGATTATATAACATCTTGTATGCTACATCGTCCAATCCAGTAGAGGACAGTTTTTTGCCAGGTAATCCTAATTCCATTTCATGGAGCGTAAAGGGTTTGATATGTTGTGGTGTTGGATAAATAGTGAAGTCCGGGTCAACATTATATATAGCCATATTATTTATTAGTTCTATTCTTATGTCATCCACAATATTAACTTTGTTTAGTTTTTTATTTTTACCTGAAAATTTTTTAATATTCTTCCAAATGTATGTTGTATTAGTGTTTCTGTTTAAAAATTCACAGAAAGTTTTAAACTTTTGTTTTTTTATTCTTTTAAATATTAGTTTAGACTCGGCAATTGCATGTTTTGCCTTAATATAATTATCTATTGTTGGATATTCTTTAAAATTTTTTAGGCGTGATTTTCTATCTTGTAGAATAATTGAACATTGTTCATCCCACCACGGGTTATTTACTTTGTGGGGTTTATTGTTATTTTTATAAGGTATTGTGGTAATAGCCGCTGTATTAATTATGTTGTTCAATTCTTCAAAGTCTAATGTATTTTTATGTGGTGTTATTGCAATCAAAACTTCATTGTAAAATTGTTTCCAATCTGCATTTTTAAAATCACGGGTTTTCTATACTTGAGAAAAACATTTTTCATGTACTGTATTTTTTTTGAAGTTCATATCTACATAAGTGGGGAAATGGTTACTATTTCCACAGTCCGGGATAGTGCCCCATTCAGTTATATATGCTAGATCATTGCTTATTGTTGTAATATCTACAGCACTGTTATTTTTTCCAGGAGGCTGCAAAAGCGTAGGAGTCCCATTGTTCAGCACAACAAGTTCATTTTCCAAGATAAAATCACTAATCGCTGTACCTCCATTATTGGGGGTACAGTTATCCCATATTGGGTGGTGTGAGTTAAAGTCACCCATAATGAGGAGTTTTTCACAAGAATTGTTTTTAATATTTTCAAGTATTTGTTGAGATATATTTATGTTATTATTAGAGTAAAGGTTTGTGATACTTAAGTTATTTACTTTTATTATGATGAATTGTATGTTATTATCATTATATTTTATTATATGCTCATATACAATATTTGCTCTTACGAGGGTAGCTACCCCCCCATATCCATCTTCCCTATCTTGTCTGATAATGTTATATGATTTTATAAAAAAATTATGAGAAGTTTTTAGCCAGGTTTCATTAAGCAAAACTATATCAGGGTCATGTTTTCTAATAAGTGTAATGAGATTAGCCCTATTAGCATTAACACTTCTTATATTCCATTGGATCATTTTGATTCTTATTTTAGTCTTATAAGTTTGATTGAAAATCCTTATCTTTTTTAATTATAGTTATCTATCTCCTTATAGGAGGCTAGTTTAAGATGTGAGAGAATAAGATTTTTTATTCGACTTTGTTCATAATATGATGAGTTAAGATAGAAAATAGAGCAGAAATAATCCATTAATTTGTTAATATCTGAGGGTGAGTCCTGAGTGTGCGAGATCATAATCTCGTCTGAAACTTGCGAGGCACAATGGGGCATTTCTATGTCTTGTATTTGTGTGTTTGGTTGGTATCTTTCCTGTCTATCCTGTACATGTCTGTTTGTTGTGGTAGGATGCTGTATACTAGGTAAAGGGTCTTTATTTGGTCTAGAATTTGGGAAGAAGAGTTCTTGTTCATGTTGGATTCTCTCATAACCTTGATTTGTGTTTTGTGAAGTATTTCTTCTTTTGTTTTGTTCTTTTGCTACAGTTTGCTGATAAGATCTTTTTATTCCTGTTGTGAAGTCGTTTGTGCGTCGTTGTGAAGTTGTAGTTGTGTCATCATTATGTTGAAAGTTTTCTTTATTATTATTTTTTACTTGTAAGGGAGGGAAGTCTCTGGGGTTAGGATTATATTCACTTATTATGTAGTTTTTTTTACAAAGTATTTCCGCATCCACATAAGTGAAATTATTAAAAGCCATAAGATGTTTAATGCTTTTTTGGCGTTCATACTCTGCACAAATTCTATTTGTCGCTTTGTGCTCGTTTTTACAAAAATAACATCTAGTGTTACATTCTAATGGCTCCCCCTTCTGTTGCATGTTTTAGTTCTCCACAATTTTGGCATTTTTCCTTTCCTTTACAATTATTTTTTGTGTGTCCATATAAGAGGCATTTTATAACACTGGGTTACTGGGGGTATATATACAGTTACTGGTACTGGTAAGTTACAATAATAGACATATTTAGGAAGTAATATGCCTCTAAAGGTAATTAAAACTATCCCTGTCGACTTATACTCTACTTTACCCTCTTTGTTTATGATTTTTCTAGTCATTCTTTTTAAGTCGAGAATTTCTATGTCAGACTTGCAAACTTTTTTAAGGTCCTCTACTTCCAAATCTAAATCAATTGCTCTAACCAAACCTTTGCATGTTACGAAATTAAAAGGAATGTAAATTTTATATCCTTTGTCTATTAATGTTTTATTATCTACGAAGGCGTTGGCCGCCTGGAAATTTTTAAATTCTATTGCTAATCTATTAAGACCTTTATTATTAATTTTTTTAATTGCATCGAGATTTAAATTAAAAATTTCTCTAGCAATTTTTAAGTTATTAAACCTACCTATATTATTTTTAGTTTGTTCATTAAATTCGATATAAACGATAAAAGGCGCAATATCTTCCTCAGCATATTTAATTACTTTTTTATTAGAATTCGAGTCATCACCCAACTTTTTTTTAATAGCGCCATTTTGTTGTATACCTATAATTTCTTTAATTTTATCTTGGGAGAAGGCGTTTCCGCCCTCTCCCTCGACTCCACTCATAACCAAAAGAGATCAGTGATATAATACTTCTTAATGGGTAAGATATTTGTAAATTTATTTATACTCAAAACAAAAAAAAACTTACAGAGAAGGTTATTAGTATTTGGATTCTCCCAATACAGTACACGTGAAAACGTTCTGAAGGAACGAACCGATACATAATGAACACTGGACCTTAAATCCACGTCGTCTTATACCAATCACAACTCTTTAAACTAAGTGCTTGTTTTTTTCGACGGTTTGAGATGTGATCTTATGGCTTTAATGATGGTTTGTAGCTTGAATGATGGTTTTATCAACGAACCTGAGCAAACCTAACGCTAAGTATTAACATTCTAGATTTTGTTTAAAAAGTCCTTATTTTCATTACAGACTCGGCGGAATTTTATTGGCAAGACGCTACGTGTTTTCTTTACAGCGAAGTTAACAATTCCTAATCTAACTTAAAGCGCATTTTTATTAATTATAAGTTTTGTAAAAAAAATCCTCCACCTGAACAGGGATTTGAATACATATGCACTGCATCCAAGGCCGGCGATCCTACTACCGAGCTAGGAAGTTCATAATTTACATTCAACAATACTTGTTTTGGATATGAATACTTGACCGGAAAGTGAAGCATCTGTAAAATATGATACCGGAAGAGCTGAATCTGCATAATTATGCAGAAACCGCGTTGTCAAATCTCAATTTCTGGCTACAAAATAGCCAAAATATGCCATTAATACTGCGCAATCAAAAAAGAAATCACTTTAGCCGCAGATAAAATATTTATTGTTTAAATCGACATTTATAAAGAAAACAAAATAAATATGGAAACATAATCACATTTGTAATCACAAAATAATAGTGAAATTGTATCTAATTTATTTGGATTTTTTTTCGAAAACTTGTTTGGGAGTTGTATGCATACGCTGCCCTATTTTTTATTATCGCAATGGAATCATAAAGAAGAAAGTTTTTGGTTTCTAGGTTTTCAATAAAACCGCGTATATCTTTAAAGTGAATTTTAATCAGTGTTTACTTCTTCATAATTAAATGGTCTTCAAATGCTGATGCAACCCCACTGCGTTATTACAGTTGATGAAATGCAATATTGAACGCAGCAAATAACTCGCACAAATCCTTGGAACATGCATTCTTTTGAGACGACAACTGTTGGAAGGCGTAATTTGCGTCAATAGTTATTGACGGCTGGTGGAGGATCTATTTCTTGCCACTCTATGCGAAGTAGTTTTTAAGTATTGGTCAGTCTGATACTTCTTTAAGATCGGAATTTATTTACAGTATACCATATAGTAAGACAGTATACCATCAGCTGTAAAACGGCCTGGATAACTTTAAATCCGACTTTCCGTTAAAGTATGAGACTTTTTTTAATGAGGGTCATTTTCAAATTTAGACACCGACCTAGTGAACCCATCAAAAATAGAACTGCAAAAGTGCCTATTGTTCACTATAAACGCGCAAACGGCTGGCGGATAGGTGTGAGAAAAAAAAATTCAAAGTGTGATCGAATAACAAAAAATTGTTATTACAACACACGTTTAATGCATAGCAGTGGTGATTCTTGTGCAAGTGCGCTGGTGCTCCCAAAACACCACCGAAAACGCCGCAATTTTCCTAAACGTATTATTTTAAAAAACATCTACGAAAATTCTTAAAACATATACCACTTATTCAAAATAATTTTATATTCCTCCACAGCAAATGAAATTTTTATTTCATATCGTGACGCGGCCGCCGTTGTTAATACATACTAGATAATAGGCATTCATACTGGTGCTTTAGAAAACAGAGAATCCGTTTACCATGCATAAGCGTCAGAGATTTTAGTGAGCAATCCAAACAAAGACCTGTGATTTATGCAGAAGAAACTGCGTTCGAACATTAGAGCACTTCCAATTTAAGTTATCCAATCGTTAGACGTTTCCATCATATTAATGCCGTTGTTTTATCGCTCCTTCTTTGTAACTTGATTTTTTTTAAATGAGTTTTGTTCAGTTTATTTTAACAAAACTGTTTCGTTTTTTTTTAATTAAAAGGAACAAATGAAATTAAACGCCTTGGAAGGCTGATATCCGATTTTAAAGCAAAAGTTGAAGTGGCGAGTAAGTAGTAGAAAGTATTTAACATAACTTTAATTAAGAGTTATATATAGTTATGAGATATATTTAGTATTACTTAGTTGTGAATTAATAGTATTATTAACTATAAGAACAGTTTTATGTAATTAGCTATTACTTGATATGTATAAAAAAGTAAGGAAGTGGATCTATAGCAAGTTAGCAGGCATTTAAGCGCAGCGGGGAGACATTAGATGGATCGATACCAGGTTAACACAAGGTTCGTGAATAAAGCCACTCAGGAAAATCCTCGGTAGTACACCGATAGTGGATAATTGATGGATAAATTAGAAAAAGAACTTTGCAAATTAAAAGACTTGGGAGTCGTGATTATCGGGTCAAAAATCTACTAGTGTACTAAAATTGTCTCAAACAGAGGTGGTACACCGTATTATTTGGTAGCGAATATCTCGGACTAAAATCGATGATTTTAGGTTATTTATGCAGTAATTTTCCAATCATTTATTTCCAATTTATAAGTAAATAAACTGTCATTTATGCTGTCACTTTCAAAAATTGGCGTATATCAGTTATTTTAAAAATTACCAGTCATTTATGAAAGTCACCCGGTTACTTTAGTCACTTGTAAAGTTATTTTTAGTGACCTCAGTAACACCCAAGACTGTTTTTATATGAAATATCTACTAGATTTTTGGCAATACGAATACTACACAGGTGCGTATTGTATATTCTGATACATTAAGACTTACAAATAAAAAAAACTTTATTCGTAGATTTGGACATATTTTCCATCAAAAGGACTATATGGAACATAAGAGACCTATACATTCACAATCTGTCTGGTACGCAACCATTTGAGCATGTCTGAAAACCAACTCTTTGTTAATTTCGGCTAAAAGTTTTAATACAAGACAAGATTGTTATATAGAACCGGCAACCTGAGAATTTTGTAGTATCTCTTACTGAAAAGGATGATTTTGGAAAAGTCATATTCTGGCGTTCGTCCGAGTCTTATCGTCTTACTCTATCTCAACTTGGCAATCTATCTCTTTCTCAAATCATTCGGTTAAGCCACATTTACATTCAATTTCAACTCAAATTTGTTATGAAATTGGCTTGCTTGGTAATTGACAACAGTGTAGTGTCATTTACATTAGACAAAATTTGAAGTGCACTTCAAAGTCAGAGCTGGTACAATTGTACAAATCTGGTTCATTTTAATAGCGTTTGTACAAAAGTACATTTTTAAAATTTCTGGTACATTTTGTGCAATAATAAACCTGGATCAGGACCAGGACACGGAATTTTTCAAAATAAAAGTAAACACAGTAAACGTACTTAACTGACGACATGAAGGAGTCGGGTCCGCAGGTACGTCTAGCTCCGCGGACCTGCATCCAGGTTCCAGTTCTGCAGGATCTGTAACCTTCTGACCTGAAACTGCCGGGAAATTCAAAACAATATGTCTTTGTACTTTGTAATTATAGCGTGTCTAGGTCCAGATAATAAAACCTCATTCTTTACTGTTACAGGTTACAGTTCCGTCACACTAAAGTTTTATCAGGAAATAAAAAAGTGCCCATAATAATCTGTTAATTTTATGAAGCTTATTTAAAAACCTAATATATTTAACTTGAATCAAATAAACAATGAAATACAACAATACTCTATACACGTTTTTAATTTTCGTATATTCTATCCGACAAAAATAGATATTTTAGTTTTGTTTTCTCATTGATACTTTAAATAAGTTAACAAACGCCACAGTAATTATTGTGATATTTACAAATTTTTATAAACAGTTTCTAGGAACACAGAGATTACTGGTTCAAATTATCAGTTATCTGTCTTGTACTTTTAAATACCTTGTCAGACTCAGCAGCAGTTCCAGGCTGCAGTTCCCTCATTACTTATCAATAACGGTAACGATTCATTCCGCTGTACGATTCATGCCCGCGGAATCGAATCGGGTTATTCGGTTGCATATTCGTTTTCAATAGCTCCGCCGACGGCCTGCCAGATAGGTCGCAGCATTTTATATCATTCAAAAGGATAAGGGCCGGTATTCAGCAGGATCTACATCCATCAATAACGGTTCCGGATAGAAGTCCGTGGATTCGTATCCCTCCGGGCCTACCCATCTCTAGTGAATGTCGATAAATTTCAAAATATCAAGAATATCATTTACGAGTGACTAGTAAAAAATCTACCTGCATTGAAAAATAATGTTGTTTTATTTACAAATAATATGTAGATGCCGGATTTACAGTTAGTTTACAATGTTTACACACTAAGGTTGCCAACCGTCCCGGTTTAGACGGGACTCTCCGGCTTTTTATCTGTATTTCCCGCTTCCCGCCGAATGGTTCAAAACTCGCGCTTTTTAGGCAAAATAAGCATTAACTGTTACAATCAAAGAAGAAAAATTATAATTTCATCAATTCCGCTCATGTATCAATGAAATAAACCTTGATGAAAACGTACACTTGGGTGACTCTACAAGTGTCTCGGCTAGGCTAGGTTTGCTGGATCCTATAACAAGATGAGATTTTTTTTTTGAGGACGTTACTTTTCCTATTTTCCTACCGAGGGAACTCGGTAGGAAAATATTTTTTTTTTTGTTTTTGCAAATCTGGCAACTCTATTACACATATTTTGTATCTGTATAATCAATTAAAATCTGGTACAACTTTAAGTTGGATTTGGTACAATTTTTAAGCTTCTGGCAACACTGCTTCAAAGTTGACTTCGGATTTTACTGAAGGAACTTGTGTATGACAAGCAAAAATTCCATAAATGTCAAATTTTTATTTTACATTTAAATATGACAAAATTCTTAATATTTTAACACATCCAACTATATAAGAATATATGTGATTGTAGTAGTAGTAATGAGTAGAGTAGAGTATTTATTAGTGTCAAATAATCAAAACAATGATTTTACACAAGTCAAAATGTACAATGCAGATTAAAATTTAAGCTTAGGAACTAAAACAGTACATAGAATATGATATAATAAAAATACATTAAAAAACTAATAAAAATACAATTACACTACATATTTTAAATTTCTGGGCTGGAGTGAACCAATTCAAAACTCGAAAATCAGGAGCCACTTTTATTTATTTTAATATAAATTAAAATTCATCTATACTATAAAAATCATATTGAGTCAAAAAGGTTTTTATTTCCTTTTTAAAAATATTTAAACCTTTAACCGGCTTATTTTGAGCTAATTCTGAAGGCATAGTCAAGACTGGGGTAGACATAAACTCTTAAAACCAGAACCAAAACAGTAAAAAAGTTACTAAACAATCTTCTTGCTCCAATTCTGGGTATTTTACATTATTATCTTAGAAAAACAATAAAATTAAATACAAAATAGGATCAGCTGTTCTAGGAATATCATTTCCAATGTAAATGTACTTTTATAAAATGTCCCTTTCAACTTGGACTTCAAGGGAATGTAAATGCAGTCTTACTCTTTGTCACAAGACCTTCAATCACCGGAAGATCATACCGGTCACAACACTTTAGAATGAGCACGTATTTCAAATCCTGTTTTCGATATTTTGAGGTGTGATTTTATGGGTTCAATGATGGTATTATCGGCGAATCTAAACTTTCCTAACGTCAACGGGACAAATCCAGCTAACCGTACAGGTTTTGACTTGACTTGAGTGATTTCGGCTCTATTCCTACTGGAATAATTTGCCAGCCCATTCTCTCAACGTCCAGGATTTGGCCAGACTCTGAATTACGTCCTGGACGTCCTTTCTTGTTCCAAGTTATACTTTTCTTTGGTTTAACTTTTTAATTTTCGAAATGCATCTTGGCTTCCACTAGATGCCCCTTGAGAGTACTACTGGTCTGACCTTTTCTTTCAAGCTATCCCCTTACCCCTCCCACCTCCGCTACATGTATGATAGAATGCAGAAACAACTAGGCCTCACACGTTCACAGCGTCCACTTATGTTAATAACACAGAGGTCTGCCTTCGACGAGACGAATCGGAATACTACCATACAGGTTTTGTTAAAAAAAAAAGTTGTTTTAATATAATCCCGGAATTTTGTTGGTGCCAACTTTCTTTTCGACAAACCCAACCCAATTCCACATTTCTATTAATTTAAGTAACAAAAAGCATACGCCTGAACGTATTCGTATAACCAAAGCCGAGTTTCATATTACCGGACCAGGATGCCCATGCTTAATAATACTTGTTCATACTCCATGGAAATACACTACGTGGAAAAATGGGATGCTGGTTGTGATAGGTATAATCCGCCGACAGTTGGAAGTCTTATCTCTTTGGTGTGACTCCTTGACTAACCTTATTAAAGTTACGTTATTCTGCCTTTCTCCATTGTAGTTAAATAATATGAACAAAAAATGATATTTTCTAATATTAACAGTTATTAAGGTACATATAGTTATAGGGATGGGAGGATCTTTTTTAAGACACGTGTCATCAGATCAATCAGTCAATTAAAAGACCCGAATCAGCGTTCCGGTTCTCGGATAACTTCAAACACATTAAAATAGATAGGTAATTTTTTTGTTTACAAACTTGTATGTGATTCACAGGGAAACGATTCCTTTGTTATACTGAAACAAGGAATACGGACACTCCGGAATTCTGGATGAAATTGGCAAATTGCCTTAGGCAAGAGACAGAAGCTTCATAAAAAAACTAAAAAGCAAGCAAATTTAGCAAGTATTAGTTCACAAAGTTGCCACTTAAGACGCTTTAGTCGTAAGGAAAACGTCAATACGTCATTGGTCGTTCTTGCATTCGGCGATATATAAATAAAAAAATATTAGACAATAATAGTTAGTTCACTTCCATGTGGCGAAGAGATGCCAATCTGCTTTAATCATGAACGAGCCAGAGCCTGACTTTCAGAATCATAAAAGGTTTTGGAAAATTCCTTCGGTTTGGGCAGCACTTCCGTACATATTAACGGCAGCCCAAATATTGGTTGCAGTTATAATACTATCAAAACAACAGAATAGTGAAGAGGACATTGATTCTGAAGAAGAAGAAGCTACAGTTGAAATAGTACCCAGAGACCGAGATTATCAGGATTATCTACTAGAATCTGAATAATGTCGGAAGAGGATAAATTATTACGAACTGTGGAACACACTATTCCATTTGAAGTACTTAATGATGTTTTAACGTAAGTTGAATTGAGGGTGTCTTAATCAGACTTGAGTCATATTCTTATTTTTGAAATAAAGTTAAACATTAAATGTACCCAAGTTCTTGATTCAGGTTCATATAAATCATTAGAATAAGGCAATAACTGAGGAGAAACCACTGCGAGTATTTTAGTGTACAATTGAGGAGTAATTAAGGGTAGGGCTTAGAAATTGGAGGCAATCTGACTAATCTGAGGTAGTCCAGAGGTTTTGATTGGTAATTAAGGGGTATTTCAGGGGTGTTGTTTGTACAAACTGTGATGTTCTTGTAAGATTAGGTAAGTAATTTAGATTTTATACATTTAGGTCAGTTCTATTACTGTAACGTAGTATTTGTGTTTTGTTTACATTTAACCTGAGATTGTTTGACAAAAATCACTCATTAAGCAAAGAAAGTGCTGAATAGCATCCTTCCCTCTACAAACCAAGGACATATCATGTGTAAACAGGACCATATTGTAGTCAACCACATTTGTGACATCGTTTGTGTAGAGAATATATAAAAGGCGGCCTAAAATGGACCCTGAGACACTCCCTTTATTATAGTTTCTTGCTCACCCAAGACACTGATCCACACTGTTGAACACCTTTGACAAATTCAACCACACTATTGCTGTGACTTGATTTCCATTCAGAGCCTTATTAATTTTTTGCAATGCCTGATATATGGCCCCTTTAGTGGATTTTCCCTTTCGGAACTCATTTTGCCTATGAGATAGAATATTTTTATTTTCTAGTAACTTTATTAATCTAGTATATATTAATTTTCCAAACACTTTTCTTATATTGGATAGAAGTGAAATGGGTCTGTAGTTGTCCAGTTGATCTTTGTTACCTTTTTTGTGCACTGATTTTACCAGGCCACACTTCAGTGCATCCAGAAAAACTCCTGTCCTGAAAGAAAGATTAACTATATGCGCCAATGGCTCCGAGAGAGAATTTTGAGCCCCTTTCAACAAAGAAACAGGCACACCATCAAAGCCTACTGATTTTTTGTTTTTAAGAGAGTTTATACTAACTTCCAAACTGGAGGCTGGCATTGCTTACATTTATAATACCATAGTCCACTTTCTGCCGATCATTCATATTCAAAAAGAAATTAATTTTATTTAACAATAATTTAGGATCCTCTTCATTAAAATGGTAATATTTTTTATTAGTGTCCAAGATGTTTTAGTTTTGTTCCCAGAATTTTCTAAGAATGACATGACAGATCGATTTTTTGCATCTCTTATAACCTTTTTTAATAGTTTACAGTATTTTTTTATAAAAAGTGTCATTTGATCTTCCTGCTATTTTTTCTTGATATAAATATCTTTTATTTTTGCAGGATACCTTTATGACCTGAGTTATCCAATTTCTAGTTTATACCTTACCAGCTTCAACCTTTTGCTTTAAAACATTATTAAAAACTGTCTATGCCCGGTTTACATCATCCTCCGCTAGCACTGGATGCCAGAATCAGTCCCTCATCTTAAAACTGAACTGTTGTCTTTTAGCATTTGAGAAAATCCTCTTTTTACTACCTTCTGTTTCATTTTCCACACATAGTCTCCCCCCATGGATATTGTCTGCGCATGATGATTTGAGAAAAAGCAGGAATTTTAATCATGTTTTGACTAAAATCAGAAAAATTTACAAATATAATATCAACTAAAGAGGAGGATGTTTTGGACACCCTTGTGGGTTCATGTACGGTTTGTTCAAGATATTATGATAATAGGATTTCCAAAAACTTGTTTTTTTCTCATTATTTACAAAAAGATCAACATTAAAATCACCACTCACTAAAATGTTTACATTTCTATAGGACCTCATCAACTTATCACTCTTATCTAGTACATTTAAAAATATATTACATGTGCCCAAACCTGTTCTATAAATACATAAAATAATAATGTTTTGGTTCCTATTTATTATACAAGACATTTCGATCTGTTGTTTGATACTTTCATTTTTAATTTCAGTTAGTTCTTCGAAATTTTCTATTTCCCTTAAGACAAAGATGCACTCCCTCCATGTTTACTCTTGAAAAACATGATATGTTTTCATACCCATTTATCTTAACAAGGTCCTTTTCTTCTTCCTTGAGCCAATGTTCTGTAAAACATACTATGTGTGGCCCCCTTTCCAATTTATTTAAGAAGAGTTCCACCTCATCAACTTTATTTTTAACAGTCTGAATATTTTGGTGTAATATATTCAATTGATGTACTTTTTGTTCATTCGATGGTTCCCCTACAGTGGGCGTCGTCTAAGATGGAGAAAATGGTTAATTATTACACCCTTTCCCCAGCTTTCCGCAGACATCACATGTTAGTTCTTAAATAAAAATGTAATACAAACTGTAGGAATTAAATACCTGAACCTATTTTTATAGTTGCCTATTTTATACAGGTGAAAATGCTCTGTGTTCACACCTAAGGTTTGTATTACACTCTTGTTTAAGATCTAACATCTGATGAAGCCACATGCTAGCCATACCATTGTCATTTGTTTTATTTTTTGTAAAATAAATTAAGTGGAAATTTTAGACAAGCGTTTTCTTTTACTTTGTTTATTGGTAACATTGAACACTTAAAATTTTTTTATCGCTAGTGTAAATAAATTTTATGAGAGATATTGTGAGGATATGTAAGATGAATCTCTAAAAGAGTTTGTTTTTGCATCTGTTTGTTCCAAAATACTTGATAAAGTAGATGATTTTTTACTATGTAGACCAGATCTAGCAACTTGACCTCGAATTAAGATAACCCTTAGGCAAAAATTTGGAGTTTGTGTAAATAAGCAAGTTTTGTTACTGCATCTTTATTTTATTTTATTTATTAATATTGAAAAACACACACTACAGAAATGTTACTCCAAATGGTATGCCTGAATGGCGAAAGAAAATAAAAAAAAAGTGTATATAAATTTAAGTATGAACGTACAAATAAATACAATATCAAATAGACAAGCTTAGTCAACAGATAACAACAGCAAAAAAAAAGAAAACTTAAATTACAACAAATTACTGCTAAAATTGAACCAGTCTTTTCAAAGTTGATAAGCTACAACTAAAGATATCACAATCCTGAAAGTATCTGTTATAAAGAGATACCATGCGGTTAACAAAAGCTCTCTGACTATAATTGGTTCTGTGGGTTGCTTCAAAAAACAATTGTACCTGTCTGGTGTGCCAGATTGGAGGTAAAGAAACGGTATCATTTTGAATAGATCGGAACAGCTGATAATATCATTGTGTTTAAAAAGATGGACTAAAAGTGCCTTTCTGCATCTATTCTCCAAACTATATATAGGATAAGGACACCTTCATTTGTATAAAATATATTTAAGAAACTTATTTTACACCGTTTCACATTGCGGTTGATATGGCACTGATAAAATGAACAGTATTCCAAGATCGAGTGGACCAAACAGTTATTAAGAATAATAATTGCTCCTATGTCAGGAATTTGTTTTGTATTCCGTTTTAGAAAGCCAAGTAGTCTAAAGCTCTTAAAAATTATATTATCGATGTATTGGTTGATCATCAGATTGTTATCAAAAATGACTCCTAAGTTGTTGAAGGTTGAAACTACTTCTAGGTATGTATGCTTTATATGGTAATCTGAATTAATTGGATTGATGCAGTTGGAAAATCTAACGACTTTGCATTTACTAGTGTTAATTTTAAAACCATTCATTTAACACCAGCTGATCAACCTGTCAAGGTCATATTGTAACAGACTTGAATTAAAGCAAGTTGTTGAATAGAACTTGAGGTCATCGACATATAAAAGACATTCAGATGCTTGAGAACAGGATAAAATATCATTGATAAATGATTTCTGTGGGCCAATGTGAGATGCTTGAGGAACTCCAGATGTGACAAGAACTTCATTGGAGAATGCTCCACACAAAGTAACATGTTGAAATGCTATTTTTGGAGATTTAACAGAAGTTTATGGCTCACTTTGTCAAAAGCCTTGGACCAGTCAGTGTAGATAACATCGACTTGTTTTCCTGTCTCCACTGAGGTTACTAGATGACTCTGGAAAATGAAGAGATTTATATCGGTAGAATGACCTTTGTAGAAACAATGCTGTTCTGAGGTTATAACAAAGAAAGAAAGAAAGCCTTTTATTTCTACAGATACACTACATTTTACAATATATCATGTCTGAGAAATACGTCACTACAAAATAATGTCAGATTAAAAACAAAATAAATAAATATATATATATATATATATATATATATATATATATATATATATATATATATATATATAGCAACTTTAAAAAGACACTTAGCAAAAATCATACAACATATCTCGGCATTAAAAAGATATACAAATAACAAGAAAAGAAAGGAAACGTAATTGCTACCCTTGAGGCAAAAGGCACAAGAAACAATCTACTACAGGTAGGGCTGTACTTTATATTGCAAAATTTGTAAATTCATTTAACTGTATAGGGCTCAACCAGACAAAGATACTCTCTGACATTGGTCAGAAATTTCCTTCCATCATCTTTCATTGATTTGATATTATAGGGAAGATAATTAAAGAATTTAATTGCACTATATACTGTACTCTTTTCAAGGAAACAAGTTCTATGTATTAGATAATTATAATACATAGAATGTGTAGTATGGCGTACTTTTTTAAAAACTGATAAAATGTTGAGGGATTTTTTGTTAATTACCAGGTGACCCAGAACATAGGGTACATGCAACTTCTGAGGTGACTGTTTTAAATGAAACTTTTTAGGTTAGAAAAAGCATGAAAGCATATTATTGTGTCTTTTATTAAAATATTATGCCTTTTCAAAAAAAACAAATAAAAATGTCTACTTTTAATGTAAAATTTCTGCCAAAATATAAATTGGACCTTGTATATTTTATTTATCCGTTTAATTTCACGTTAAATTACGTTTCCAATAATGTGCCAAAAGTTAATCTTTTTCTCGTTAAATTTATTTATTTATTAAGAAGCACACTACAGAATACAGTTTCAAATGGTACTAATGTATATAACAAAACACAATACAGAATTAAATTAGTTGTAGGTATAAAAATAACATAAAATAAACAGTAAACATAAAAAAGATTGAGTGATAAGAATAGAAATAAAATAGGAATAAGTCTGAGCTAATAGCTTCATCTTTAGAGTAGTCAAACTTAATTTAAAAATATCAAAATTGTGTCTATTGTCTATTATAATTATTCAATCAATTACTCAACTCAAGGTACAACAATATTTCGATTTTTCTGGGGAAACTAGTAAATCAAAATTTACCATTTTTGTTAGTTCAACTATGTTAGATTTATTTGACCATTTGACATACACTGAGAAACAGTAGTAGGCTATGTAAAACAAAATAACATAATACGACCATCATTATCTGGTTATTGGCAGTTGTAGTATGCAATTTGAGGTGCATTTATGTTGAACGATCATTAGCAACCATCTAGAAACAATTAAACTTAAAATTAATATAAGCGAAAATTATTTTAAAATGCTTATATTAATCAACTCTCACGTTTTCATAAAAATAAAATACTAAATAGAATACTTAGTTATTGTCTACTAAAAATTATGGGCAAATAAATCACACAACACATTTTAACTAATAAAAATGGTAAAATTTGATTTAGTAGTTTTCCTGATAAAAAATTATGTAACTCGGAGGAAAAATGGCCAGTTTACCTATTTCTATAAACTGGAATATTGAGATTAGAGTATAAGAATCGCTAACACTGCTTATACAGGTATGGGTATAAAATGGCCAACCTAGGCCTGGAGATTTAAGTTTAAATGTTATAAACAAATATTGATACTAAATAGAATACTTAGTTATTGTCTACTAAAAATTATGGGCAAATAAATCACACAACACATTTTAACTAATAAAAATGGTAAAATTTGATTTAGTAGTTTTCCTGATAAAAAATTATGTAACTCGGAGGAAAAATCGAAATATTGTAATTTAAAGAAGAAACTCATCTGGATTTTTTTATAAATGAAAGTATATATATATAGTGTGATCTGCTGTTCGGAGAGGCAACCCTATATTTTGGTTATTTTTTAATAAATCAATTTCAAACTTGTATGAATAATTAATAACTTTAAGCCGACTTTAATTATATATATATATATATATATATATATATATATATATATATATATATATATATATATATGTATAAAATCAGAGGGGACCAATGCTCTATGCCTGAGTCAGCATAAAGATGAGTTTACATACATTTCATTGGCAAATTTAATAATTTCAACGTGATGTATCCTTGATAGATTTATTTTAACACAGGAAGCAGAGCTATTTTTTAAGCCGGAAGTCAGAAAAATTGGGAAGCAATTGTTTTATTTTATGGCTTTTTTGAACTAGTCACAGATTGTATTGTTAGTCCCAAAATCTGCCAAAATATAGTAGATAGAGCAATTAGGAAACAAGGAAGGTCAGGTTCACTTGTACAAAGATGGCTTTGCTGATTTTTCTCTTATTCAGTGTGGCCATAATGGGAAACTTTTTATTACTGATTTGTAAGGAAAATTTATTCTTGTTAAAAGGTGGTGCAAGAAGGAAAAATAGTTATTACAGTGTTAAACCTTAGGTCAGATATGTAGGGTCTTAAAAAACAAAAACCCGACATGACTGGGTAAAAGGCAGAACCTGAAATAAAAATTTCAACAAATAAGAAATACCATATTTTCCGCTATAGCGCTGATTTGAAGCAGTATAATGAAGGTTTGGCTATTAAATTGATTCTAATAAACGAATATTAATCCAGATCAAAACACTGAATTTACATTCTCCGCGGGACTCATTTTCATTCAATTTAGAAATTGATTTCTTCTCTGTATGTATGCAAGAAACTATGCGCAGGGTTATGAATTGAAAGTTCTTGAATTGCTTTTTGATTCCATATGTAAAACACCCGGAAACAATAACCTCAGAAAAAGAGGCAATTTAAAGAAAAAGTCTGATTTTGACAGTCGTGAAAGTGGAACATTTTTAATAAAAACCGATAAATTTCCTTTGCCCGGAACTTCCCCCTTTATAAACTTTCCTTTTATTAGGAATAGACCACATAGTCATTTCTTTCAAACATTTTTATTGGACGCCATTTTGTCCCACCATGTTGAATTGGTACCAATATTTCTACCTATGCCACAATTGATTTTTGGTCTCAATTTAAAATGATTTGAATAAGTAGTTTTTACACTCTTTTTTTTATAAGACCGCCATTTTATTCCATCATGTTGAATTCATACCAGTTTATTCAAAATGTAAGGTTAGTTTTACTAGTTTATCTATCACATTTAATGCTTGAGCCAAATTTGAAATTAATCTGATAAGTAGTTGTTCTGGCCGATTTTTTAAATATTTTATTAGTTGTGTTACAGTTCATTTCTATGTATATATTTCGAGGATTTTTCTGCAAAATTTGAGGTAATTTGCGTAATTAGTTTTTTTAAACATTTCACCAGGATATTTAGCAAAATGTTAGTGAGTCATATCCATAAAACCTTTAATTTTTAACCAAATTTTGTAGTCACCCCATTTGGGGGTCGTTTTTTAGCTATGCGGCAAAATGACAGACGTGTTTTTTGGCATACAGACCGCTAAAACTTGAAGCTATGTAAAACCTTGGACGGAGATTTTTTCACGATTACAAACATTTTATTTGGCCGCTATTTTGTTTCGCCATCTTGAATTCGTACCACAATTTTACCAGTTCATCTATATATCACCCTTAATTCTTATTTTTTTAACATTTCACTAGACCACCATTTCTTTCTGACAGATTGGATTTATATCAAAATTTAACCATTTCATTCCCTTATGACCCTTGATTTTTGACCAAAAAAACTGGCGTTGACATTGCCAATCTGTTTGCCAAACATGTTTCAACAACCTAGACCTATACCTGATTTCGATTTACCTCATTGCTTACCTGAAACAGTTGATCTTGATTGTTACTTGTACTGTATTATTAGTACACTATATAGATTAGGGGAAGAATTATAAGTAAGTTGGGTTTTTCGACGTTTTAGGCTAAATTACGAAAAACATATTTTTAGATAGTTTTTAATTTTGCGGAAAGTAACAATGAAATGTTGTAGCAAATAATGAATCATATTTTATTTGATGAAAGTATTGTATAATGCTTTCGCTATAAAACAATAGTATGTGGTTGCGTAAATATTAATATGACCTCATGCAAACAAATGGTTGTGATCTTTAATATTGATATCATTTCTTTAAATACATGATGTAATGTCAAATAGATCTTGAAATATCATTGTGATTATAATAATAATAATATTAGTTTGTAAAGGACATCAGGATGTGAGTCACTTTGAACATAGGTGTTATTTTATCTTGAGATTAGGGCTAGACAATTTTCAAATTATATTATAATACTATACTATAATACTATACGTAAACTTTCACAGTTTAAGGAAGAGATATGTCCTACTTAAGAAAAAGCAAACAAGCTGTTATCCTATTATTTGGTCGACAAAGGAAATTATCAATGCAAAACTTTAAACCCCCAAAAAATTTGTTTTTGAAGAGTTTTCCTCTCATTCCAAAAATGGACATAAAAATGTTTTTCATATGAGAGAATATTCTTTTTAAAAAATCTCCAAAGACTTTTAATTTCAAGTATAAATTGGTACCAAAAAAAGACAATTTCATTTGAAAATCCATCTAATATAAATGTTTAATTGATGTCATACTCCCAAACCAAAGGGATTTTTTCAGCCCTACACACCGTTGAAATTACTTATGAAATCCACAGAAGCATTTACTGAGCCATCAGCTAAATAAGTTTGTAACCATCTCTAGAGGCAGCTAATTCCAAGAATTAAAAAAAAAGCTACTGATGCATTTCCAAACCATAAAAAGGATGCAAAAGGTCCCATATGTCCACATTTAACCATTTTTAACAAATTAGATGATAAGGTTCCTATATAAATTGCAGTATATTTCACTTTTGTTAATAAAAGGAAAGTTTCATCATAAAGAAAGTTCTATTAAAGGGCTTCACCAATTTTTTTTATCCAAAGTATCTAGAACTTCCCTCCTATTGAAATTTTCCAATTGTTATGATAAGTGAAATACCTATATTGCACATAATATGTATTAACATATATCTATATACATATGTGTTATATTTGTCCAGTCTACATCCTGGAATTCTTATACAGTCATTAAGCATAAGTTATTGACTTCTGCAGGGAAGAGGTCTGTTTTGAGTTTCCTCTTATTTTATTTAATGACCTTGTGAGGGTTAAAAGGACAAGAACACAATTAAGCATCATTTGACTTCCTTGAAACTACTTTTGATATGGTAATATTGTCTTGCCAGTGTACCATAACTCGCAAACCACAGTGCGAGTCAGAAGTGGAGGGTCAAAAGTTGTAGATTTTCAATTTAGCCATTTTTGTCTCCTTATACAGAAGTTAACACCATACTGACAAAGGTTACAAGCAACTTGTGAGCAGAAACACACCGAAGAGGAAATATAAGCGGGGAGTAAGAATCCAACTCTAATAACTAAAAAAAGGTCTGCACTTTTGTAGTTGTAGTATCATTTATATTTTGTTTTTTAAGTCTGGACCCTTAGACTTTGAAAAAAATTTAATGTTTGTAACAATTTATTGGAAAATGAAATAATTCCAATATAAAATAAAATTTCGCCAACAGAATAAAATATTGGGGGGGACTCCCTCGCGATTTGTGACCAAAATTCTTTATAATCGGAAACAAAAAAACTGACTCAAGCTTTAAGAGGAACTGGATATTGCACTGGGCATATTAGATGGTCTATTAGAAAATGTAATAATCCTCCATGAAATGAAATTAATAAGGAGTTACCAATAGTAAGTGAAGTTCTTCCATTTATACACGGATCACAGACAAGATTGCAAGGTTACTTAGCTGGTCGAACATACATACAATCTTCACACACACACAAGAAAACTGGACAATGTTAGCGATAGCCAAAGGACAGTATTTCTTTTCAAAGGGAAGGAGTATATGCAATTCCTTGTTCCTCTGGTGATGTCTGTATTAGAGAAACTGGACAATTCATATTGACTAGGCTTAAGGAGCATGAAAGATGTATTACAAATAAACAAATTGTACAACCTGCTGTATCTGAACCCCATCATTCCAATGCATATGTTATAAATGTTTGATGACTTTATTTTAATTTAACAAAAACTAATATTGGTTTTAAGTGTCACATGCAGAACTAACTTGCTTGGATAAGGATCTGCTCCTTAAAAACAGCTGTGTGTGTATTTGTTGGCAGGAGATTTAGTACTTTGAGGATCACATCTTAAGTATGAGAAGTGAATTTGGAAGACCAATAGCGCCAATAGTTTACTTTGCCCTATTTGAATCCCATCTCAGATATGGCATTCGATTATGATGTTTCAGTAGCTAACATTTGCTGAATATCTTGCTTGTGTTGCAAATGAAGGCCGTTCACTTCATTGTTGATGTGTGTCAAAGAGAATCTTGCAAAGTCTATTTTTGTGTCAAAAAAATCTATCACTCAGCTCTTTATTTACCGCCGAGATAGCATCTCTAATCTATAAAAATTGAGTCGTCAATTTGTAGCAAATCAGCGTCACATCCGGCTAGCTTTGGATTTGCCTTTAAGTAGAAATATTTTAATATATGGTGATATTCTTTTAAACATTTGTCAAGCATGCTTAGGCTTTTAGGATTTTTTTTTCTAATTAAAAACAAATTAAAAAATATTATTAAGCAAAGTTTTTGAATAATTTCTGAAAGGCTAAAAAATATTTAAATGAAATAGTATACATCGTAGATCAAAAAGTTATTTAAATGGAACATTTAGAATATTGTTTTAATAATTGGATATCATCTTGCTGATTATAAATATACTAGGTTTAATACCTTTATCTTCAAAATTAGCTAAGAAAATGTGTAAAACCCTGTGGTAAATAGGTGATATTCTGTTGACTCACATTTTATGTAATGCATTACCTTTTAAGGCTTTTTAACAATTTTGTCCATGTTTTTTAAGATAATCAACCCTATATTTAAATAAAAAGAAAAGACCCATGTAATAAAATATATATTTTTTGTTACACACATTATTCAGAAAGGATATAAAAACTATTTAAATCAAATACATATACATCTCAAGGGTTCTTCATATTTATTTAAATGGAAAATTATAACAAAATTGTTTTAAAATAAAAAAATCTTATAATGTTTTCATCTTGCTGATTATAAATATACTAGGTTTAATACCTTTATCTTCAAAGACAGCTAAGAAAATTAACAAAAACCCTGTGGTAAGGGGTGTATATTTCTATTGACTGCACATTTTATGTAATGCATTACCTTTTAAGGCAGGGTTTTTAACAATTTTAAAGATTATTTCGAAAAAAAAGAGTCCAAAATTTCCTTCGATAATTCCGCAACAGGCAGTGTCGCTCCAGGTAATGATGTTGGTGGTCAACTTCAGGCATCCAGTGTGGATTGATGCTAGACCGGTAATGCATGTTGTGAATATTACCTGTTCCATTGCTTGTAAATGTAGCTTCATCAGTCCATAATATTCTGGATGATAAGGGACATACATCTTATAATAACTCAATATTTTATGAACAGGTCAATAATTTAACATACCCAAATTTCTTGAAATTTCTATAGTAGCCTGTGGGTAAGCGTAAATGTAAACCAAAACATAAACAGAGTTCTCTTCAGTTTTTACTCTACGGTGTCTTACTGAAATATAGTGTATAGTGTCTTCTAACAGGATATCGGAAACGTATTCTCTTGACGTTTTAGTTGCGTTTTGCAAACATTCCAGATAAACACTTCATATTCCTTCGTTATTTGTGTATGGCATAGTGGATAAACTTTTATTTACAAGGTAAATATTATTTGGTGAGTATAACTAACGTTTTGACACAGACGCGTTTGATGATTTTGGTTCATTTTCACGGGCAATTTGATCGAAGTTACGTTTATTGAGGCGCAAAAACTTTTATTGTAATTGAACTTCATAAGGCGACGACGCATATCAAGGTCATGCTTTCATTCTTTATAGATAGGTAATATTGTTCGTAATAAAAATGAGCAATTCCATGGCCCTTTCAACCAGCCCGAATAGTGGTTTAATACCGTTTTTAATGTTATTATTCATTTTGTCCGGAGAATATGTTTTAATTCACTTATTTGACAATTCAAGCTGAAAACGAAAAGAGATATCGATGTGCGGTGTTCACCAGGACTTCGGCCTTTTATTACTCTTTATAACTACCATAACAAAAGTATAGCCTTTCATTTAACAATCTTAAGAAAATTTGAATAAACTAATGGTTAGAAACAACGCTATTTAACCAATTTGTTAAATAACTAGGGAGTGTCGCTGGATCTGAATAAAAAAAATTTAAATTTCATTTTAAATAAGCGTCAGCTCATTCAATTCAGATAAAGTTTCAGAAGACATAGCTATTTAAATATTCCATAAGTCAATAAGCTCCTCCCACCTTTGTTAAGTGTGATATGACAATAAGTTTACAACCAAATTTATAGGAAATTAACCCAGCTTTGTCAGGAGGTAGTAAAAAATATACCTAATTCTGGGACTTTTTGTAGAATCTGTTCACTCGAGCAACTGCGCCCTCTTGCGGTCCATTTAGAAACTTAAAACATGTCCAGTCAAATGCTTTGGGCCGCTTTTGTTAGGCTATTTTTTTATTTTCAAGACAACATTCGAGATATAAATAGTGAATGTCCTTAACTAAACCCCCTGTATATTTTTAATCTTTATTATTATTAAATTATTTAATAAATTATGTGATTTATTTTCTTCTATAAATTAAGGCTTTTTAAATATTTTATTAGTTAACCAATGATTAGCATACAACTATACCGGGCGACCACGAAATTGCTAACAAGGCTGTAATTTTTTTAAGATAAGTACTATTAATTTTTACAGTGATATATGGTTACTTATAAGGGAGATTTTCGCTGTATAAACAATTGACTGCCTGACTGAAGATAGTTCCAATTTAATACTGTAAATAGTATTTGTTATGCAACTCATTGCATCTAATGTAACATATATGATTCTTCCGGTTTACCTGGAAACCTAGTAAAAAATCACTTTCAAACGATAATTTCTTGTTTTATTTTAATTGGACGACCTATAAACCTACTCAACATCTAAATTTTCAAACAATTTTAAATACTTTTGTGTATCATACCCTATAGCTATAGTCATATCAATCTACTTTTTGAGATATTTCCAACTGAACTGTGCAATTACCTTTTTAACGCTTAGGCTGATAAATGACAAATATTAAATTTCTGATCTAAGAGGGCTTTGAAACAATACATAAGTATATGGCCATCGTTCTTATAATATGCAGATAATATGTCATGGTTAAACGGTAATTATAAGTACTACGTTTTTGATAACTAGAAAACGAAGAAACTAGAAAAAATCGCCAGGAAGCCAGAGCATTATACGTACAGCGATTTCCAAATCGCCGATATATCCATCAGAGTCATACTTTCCTTGGTTGGAAAAGTATTTAAAATCGGAGGAGAATTTCATAGTTAGTGAAGAGGCTGAAATGAATACACTGGCTTGTATAGCAATCGATCCTACTATATCAATACGATAAATAAGCAGTGAAATTGGAATTGGCCGCGAAAGTGCACGAAAAATTGTACGTAAGCATGGCTTTAAATCATTCAAATACCAAATCCACACTTATATGAAGTGGATTATCAGAGAAGAGTGGAATTTTGCAAATGGTATTTTGATATGCAACAAAGACAGCCCAATTTCCGGACAGTAATTCTTTTTTCAGATGAATCCCGATTTACCAATATGGGAATGTTTAACCGCAATAACACTAAGTACTGGGCTACCGAAAATCCGCACTTGGTAAGGGAAGGGGCATTCCAAGAAAGACTTGGTGTTAACGTCTGGTTTGGAGTACTAGGAACTCGAAAAATAGGTCCCATTTTTTTGATGGGCTCCTGGATGCAGACAATTTACCCATTGTTTATTACAATCAAGTATATTTATATAGCAAGATGGGGCTACTGCACACAATTCTAGAGTAGTGACTAACTACCCGAGAGAAAAATTCGGCGACAGACAAATGGGCCAGGCAGATGGCCTTCAAGATCGCCTGACCTCACGCCGGCGCCGTTAGATTTTTCATATTGGGGCTACATTAAACAAAAGGCCGACAAAACACCATTAGAAAATCGTGCGGACCTTATTGATCGAATTACAAGAATCAAGTATATTTTCAGCATGATGGGGCACCTGCACGCAATTCCAGAGTAGTGACTAACTACCTGAGAGAAAAATTCTGCGACAATTGGATAGGTACAAATGGGCCAGTCAGATGGCCGGCGAGATCGCCTGACCTCACCCCGTTAGATTTTTCATATTGGGGCTACATTAAACAAAAGGTCTACAAAACACCATTAGAAAATCGTGCGAACCTTATGAATCGAATTACAAGGGCGATAGAAGAAATAACTCCAAGGCAGATGGAAAACATTTTACATGAGTTTCATAACAGAATTCGTATGTGCCATGAAGTTAATGGACAACTTTTGAAGACCTTGTCTATGGATGACCTTTTTTCTTGTTTTTTTATTACTCATGTAGTTTTAGTTCTATTTCGTGTTTTTCCTCGAGTTAAGAGAATTTTTATGTTTGAATATTATTTAAATTAGTGTTTTGTGGCCTAATGATAGTTGAAGCTACTCAGTTTTCTATTTTACTCAATTTACATTGCTGTTAAGTACAAAATATGCTTAGCGTTACAGATAACATAACATAGGCATTTTATTCCTCTCTTATATGTTAAGAACCCAATTTAGTATCATGTGAAATTCAAAAACCCAGTCCTTCCTTAGTACCTATATTTGATGACCGCAAAACGTTAAATATACCATTTGCAAAAACAGTTTTGAGCAGTACGTTTGCAAATTCTAATAGCTTGTTTTTTTTTATTCATACTTTGAACAAAACAATAATTCTGAACTAAAGTACCTACTTTAAAAATTAGAAGTGGAATAAAAGAATGGCAGCTGTGGTGTTTTGCCACCTTGCATCATAAATTTAATATTTGTCATTTATCAGCCTAAGCGTTAAAAAGGTAATTGCACAGTGCAATTGAAAATATCTCGAAAAGTACTTGATATAGGTATAGGGTATTATACACAAAAGTATTTAAAATTATTTGAAGATTTAGATGTTGGAGTAGGTTTATAGATCGTCCCGTATCCTAATTAACACTATTTACAGTATTAAATTGTAACTCTCTTCATTTGTTTTTCCAAAAAAACGGAATTATTCATTGAAATTTTTAAAGCTTCATTCGCCATTTTCTCGAAAACTATCAGGAATTGACATAGGGTATGAAACATGTTTTATGTTAAGAATCTAGTGTAGAATTCAAAAATAAATCAATATACAGGGTGTTCCATTTAAAATATGAGTTGATAGCATTTCCGTTTAAACCGGAAACGATAGTCGATTGTTTATATAGCGAATATCTTCCTCATAAGTAACCATATATCACTGTAAAATTTCATGTTAATTGTTCTTAAAAATGTTACAGCCTTGTTAGTAATTTCGTGGTCACCCGGTATACCTAGTACTTTATTTCCACATTACACTTCATTTTTGTGTGAAATTTAAGTTCATTTCGAAAAGTAGTTTTTTGATACTGAATTTTTATCAAACCGACTACAATTTCGTCAAAATATGATATTTGATTTTTAGTCGTACTGTACATATTCAAAAGTCCAATACTTTTTATACATGTTTAAATATAATTTATTAATAACAGTGAAATTCTAAAATTTTGATTAATATGCCAATAAAGTAAAAACAGTAAGTATGCTTTTTATTATTTCAGGAGATTTATTATACTCGTTCCCGAAGCTGCAAAACAAAATTTGATAAGAATTTGCTTCCAAATTGAACTGGCTCATTGGTTTTACTTGGACTTTTATGTAGGCAATGATGATCGATGTAAAAGTTGCACTATATATGAATTTGCTGCACATGTTTTCCAGGTACGTAGATATGAAATTTTTATATTTTTTTAATGTGTAATTGGGTATGGAAAATAAACTGCTGAATTTAAAATGGTTAAATGCCAATTGCAGTTTTTTTGTTTTATCCTCAAGGTAATTTTATACTTGAAATTCTCTCAGATATTTCATCAGCCGTGAAAAAGATGATAAGCATATTTGCAAAGAGTCTCCCTTTTTCTGCATACAAATAAATGTGTCATGTTTATAATGGTTGATACATAAAGGTTCGTACTCATTTAGCGAACGCATACGGCAGTACGGTGAAAACTGCATGCGTTGGCTTAGTGTGGACGTGGATGTAGAACGTATGCGTTTGCTTGCGGACATGCTCCTTCGTTGGTTGTTCAGCTGCATATTCACTTAGATAATGAATACGGCCGTAGAGTGAAGAACGTATGCGTTCGCTTAGTGTGGAACTCGGTATGGACGTAAAGTATATGAAAGACGAACATATATATTTCCTTGCACGTTGTCCATTATATGTACGTATTTTACATATAATCATTACAAGAAAGTTTATGAATAAATTAAAGTTAATTCTGTACATCAAATAAATTTGGTTTTAGGTCGTAATAGTTTTAGCGAGTCATTTAGTGAACGCTAAAAGTAACAACTTTTAGCAATAAGTGTACCTTTGTAAATTTGTCTAAGAATAAAACGAATATAAAAAAAATATCATTTAGTAGCTAACACACAGTATATAAAACTACATATTCTGCATTTATTATTATTTTTATTATTACTTCCCTTATAAGAGATTGACTTAAAATGTTGGTCGAAAATTAAGGGTCATATGAGGATGACAAATAAAATGTTTGTAATCGTTAACAAATCATTCTCTCAGGTTTTACACATCTTTACGTGTTAAGGTCGCTAGATACCAAAAAATATGTTTTATCAATTCCGTCGCTCTGGCTGCCGGTCTGTCTGTCTCTCAGTCAGTTCGCGGCATAGTTTAAAGACTACTTACTCGATTTACTTCAAATGTTGGTCAAAAATTAAGGGTCATATGGGGATGACTTGGTAACACTTTGGTAAAAATCCAGTATGGCCAAACAAAATGGCGGTTTAGTGAAGTCTTAAAAAAATATTGTTAAAAAACTACTTATCCAATTTATCTGAAATTTTGCAAAAAACATCAAGTATTATATTAGAATGCGCTTATCCTATTGATTTCGAATGTTTATCAAAAATTTAGGGTCAAAAAACTGCTTATCCAATTTATTTCAAATTTTGCATTAGCATCAAGAATTATGTTGTAATCAACTGGTACGAATCCAAAATGGCGAAACAAAAATAGCAAAATATAAAAAATTATTTAAAAATTCAGCCTGAAAAAAACTTACTTACGGATTGATTCCAAATTGTGTGCCATAACTAATTGTGGTATAGGGCTCAACTACTAAAACTGTGTTACTAATTCAAGATGGAGGAACAAAATTGCGGCCAATAAAATTTTTGTAATCGTAAAGAAAATCACCCTCTTAGAATTTACGTATGTTCACGTCGGTCCGTCTGTCGGTCTGTGTGTCAATCTGCGACATAGCTTAAATACTACTTACTCGATTGACTTCAAAAATTAAGGGTCATATGGAGATGGCCTGATAATATTTTGGCAGTGGCGGAACATTGTTAAAAAATGTTTGTTGGAGTTGTGTATTATTTGCCGTAAATCCAGTAAAAAAAAAAAAGTATTTTTTTAATTGCCGACGTTTCGCAACTTAATTGTTGCATCCTCAGGACACATAAATCCTATATCCTGCATGAAACCCATATTATCAGTACTTTTACTACGTTGTTCCGCATATATTAGACAAATATTGAGTTTCTAAATGGTTTTCGTTAACAATCCTTTTGTTGTTATGTTAGAATGGTGTATTATTTTGGGGTTAGGATCCAGTAAAAAAAAACAAAAGATTTGATTTCAAATTGTGTGTCACAACTAATTGTTGTATAGGGATCAACTAGTAAAATTATGATACTAATTCAGCCGAACAAAAAGTTCGTGGCATAGCTTAAAGACTACTTACCCGATTGACTTCAAATTTTGACCAAAAATTAAGGGTTATATGGGGATGGCCTGATAATATTTTGGTAATGGCGGAACAATGTTAAAAAATGTTTGTTTGAGTGGTGTATTATTTGGGGTTAAGATCCAGTAAAAAAAACAAGTATTTTTTTAATTGTCGACATTTCGCAGCTTAATTGTTGCATCTTCAGGGCACATATAAATCTTATATCCTGCATAAAACCCATATTATCAGTACTTTTACTCTGTTGTTCCGCATATATTACACAAATATTGAGTTTCCAAATGTTTTCGTTAACAATCCTATGTGATACAGCATTCAAAAATCTGTCAGTATGTGTTGGTTTTCTGTAAACGGTATATTCAATGTGTCCGTTGTCCTGTTTAGTAAGCAGAACGTCTAAAAATGGGAGTTTGTTATTTTCCTGTAACTCTAGCGAAATTGTATTTTTAGGATGTATTGAATTTACGTGAGTTAGAAAGTTGTTAAGTTCTGCATTACCGTGTTGCCATATGATAAATATGTCCTCCACATAACGGAGCCAAATTTTGGGTCTCAGATTTGCGTTCTCAAGAGCTTCTTTCTCGAAGTATATCATAAATAGCACTGGTGATAGTGAGGATCCTATTGGAGTTCCGTCTATTTGTTTGTACATTTGCCCGTTAACTGAGAAATAAGTATTTTTAAGACAATGCTCTGACAGCTTGTATTATATGGGCCGAAAAATCCTCGTTCATAGCAATCTTGTCCAGTGCTTCGTCGATGTAAATACTAGGATACAACGATTTAACATCTAGGCTTGCTATGATGTCTTTTTCAAGAATGACGTCTCGAATAATTCAGGTAAATGCTCTGAATTTTTTACATATGAGTCGGCTTTATGCACAGTCGGTTGCATAATATTCGCAAGGCATTTTTCTAGTTTTTGTAAAGGCGAATTAACAGCACTCGCAATAGGTCTGATGGGCACCCCCGGTTTGTGTATTTTCGGTAAACCTTAGAGTTTAGGGCATCTGCTGGACTTTTTTCATGGTATGATTTTTTGTTGTCCGTCCCGAAAATATAAACAATGACGCACGACCGTTTAGATATAACCTTCGGCCGAGGGTGGTGGTATAAAAGGAAGCTCCGCTGTCACTAACACTTTCAGTCTTCAATCAGATGCTAAACAGAAAGCTTCGAAAATGCCGAAAGTGGCGAAACGTCAGCAAAATTGTTCTTTTCAAAGCGAGAGTGATGAACGGATGTACACCCGGAATGAAAACACATCATATTTTTCCATTCGTGCACGACTACGAACCAACATATATATATATATATATATATATATATATATATATATATATATATATATATATATATATATATATATATATATATATATATATATATATATATATATATATATATATATATATATATATATATATATATATATATATATATATATATATATATATATATATATATATAACTTTCAGTTGACTTCAAGTTACTAACAAATAACCATATGCATACTATATAATACAACACATACCCTGAGTAACTCTGTATGCACTCTAGTATTCAGTTATTCCTTCCAAGCCAATAATACAGAAAAGCTCTTGTTTTAATAATTTCGAAAGTAATAGTTTAATTTAAAAAAAACTGAAGCAACATTATTGCTTGTAATTGTCATGTTGTGTTTATAACAAAATGTTTTATTTTAGCATATTCCATCTTTGAAGTCTGAAATTCCTAGACTTAGTTATATTCTGGAAGAATGGAAAGAATATAAACAAAGTGTTCCCACTTATGGTGCCATTATCCTCTCTGAAGGTTTGTCACACGTCCTTTTGGTTCAAAGTTATTGGGCCAAAGCATCCTGGGGGTTTCCGAAAGGTAAAATATTGCATTTTAACTATCAAATGAAATATGCAATTCATTTTGTGGTTTGGTAATTTAAGTAAATCATAAATGTAAATACACTTATATATTAATTCAAATAGGTACATTTTTGAAATGCAGATAATAGATTATATCCTGATTTTTTAGCACTTTCTATATAGCTATGAACTATGTCTATTTTCTGGTTATAGGAATAACCTGGAGTTTAAAAAACTCATTGTAATGGGTTCAATGTTCAGATTATTTTTTATAAAAAAGCAGTTGCTACTGATATGAACGAATTCTTGTTTTGCTGCAGGCAGCTGTCACTCCATAGTATTAAAGATGTCAAATGGGGGTTTTCTTTAGGAAGCGCTTCAAATGTTTTAATCAGCGCACTTGCTGTATCTTTCTATAGAAAACATAATAAATAAACTCCTGTTTAACAAAAACAATCCAAAACTGCTGTAATAAAATCGCGAATTTTTGCTTACATTACAAAATTGTATGTGACAAATCCAACTATGTTTTTTTTTCGTTTAGTAACAGTTTCGTATAGGGCAAGTAGCTCAATGGGCTATGCTTTGGCGTAGCCAGAAAAATTGTCTGGGGACGGGCCTAAATTTTAGCGCGATTTTTAGAGGCGATTCTAGAATATCTGGCTTTAGGGAAGGGGGCAAGGTATAAGTAACGACGCCCCAGGAAAAACAAGCAATTAAAAAAGACCTTTTTTAACATACATTTTTACTTTTTTTTCGCTTTCTGTTGTATATTATGTTACCTCTTCTTTATACTATATAATGTATATTTTTAACACAAAAATGTACTATTTCAAATGCGTCTGGAGGCAGCTCGTTATTTCTGAGGTGGAATGCTAGCTACAATGGAGTGACTTTTTCAGTTAATGAAAAACATTCTGTCAAATTTAACTACTCACTACTAGGCGTATGTATATTGAAGTGGATAAGACAAAACATTATAGAAAACTGAATGTCATTGCCTAATACCAAATACCAAGATACTAATTATTATTCGTTATTATTAAAACGTCAAGTCATTGATATTAAGTGTCATTTAATATCAGAAAATTAGAGTGAAAATAATCGTCTCGTTTTAATTAATAGTTAAAAAAAAGCTTTGCCTGCTCCTGCTAGCACATGCGATAGACAAAATATTTCAGAATATGTACGCTGAAAATGAGCTGCGAGTAACTATTAAATCGATGTATAAACGTTTTACTCAGGACTGATCTGATTTTATTTATTAAGATCTATTCATACATTAAATATGGAGAAATGACATGTAACTCAACTTATTATATAATATATACAATAAAAATGGCTAAATGTATTACGAGAGGGATTAAAAAAAAAAACGATGTATGGTCCGTGCAAGGTGTTAAATCGCTATTAAGCAGCGGAAACACTGAAAAAACAACATTTTTGGCTAAAAGGGAGACAAATATACAAATGCATCAGATATTTAGCTAATTAATATTTTTAAAAATAAGCAAGGATAATTTTATATTATATTTTTCCATGCTATTTTTACATTCTATAAAATATATTATTTAAGTATTGTGGCTTATTGTTAATAAATAATATGCTGCTGTAGTTATGCATTTACCAAGATAGGAGTCTTAAAAGAATGTTTTTTTGCCTAAAATTTTCGCGTTCTCCTACCCAAGTATTAAGCAAGAGTCTCAGAACAAACTTTTTATTTTGCACTTTTTTTTTGAGTTAGTATATTTCTAGAACTACACATGTTTTGACTAAATTGAAGTTTCAATATTTTCAACAAGAATTAAGGTATTGAAATGCGGTTTTCGGCATTGTCAAGTACAAGGTATGGCGTATATGAGGTTATGCAACAAAAATGGTATTTAAGACAATTTCATTTTCACAAAATTTTCTAAAGGATATCTGTACAAAATTAAATAGTTTATATATATATATACATGTATATATATATATATATATATACATTGTTTTTTTTTTATATATACAATATATATATATATATACACACATATATATACACATATATATATATACACATATATATATACACATATATATATATATACAATGATAATCTACGCCTAAGTACCAAAAACAATTTTCAGCGATTTTTATTTTTTTCTGCTCTTGATATACAAGGTATTTCAAGAAATTGTACATTGTTCTGAACATGTTGCTTTTCTATATGCATTAAACAAATGTTGTAACATGACTATTGTTCCAGAATTTCTGTTTATATTTTGATCGGGGTCTACAAGCTTTACTTTAAAAGATAGAAATAAATGAGAAATACAAAAATTTTAAGGATTTTCTAAACTAAATAAATATATATATATATATATATATATATATATATATATATATATATATATATATATATATATATATATATATATATATATATATATATATATATATATATATATATATATATATATATATATATATATATATATATATATATATATATATATATATATATATATATATATATATATATATATATATATATATATATATATATATATATATATATATATATATATATATATATATATATATATATATATATATATATATATATATATATATATATATATATATATATATATATATATATATATATATATATATATATATATATACATATATATATATACATATATATATATATATATATATATATACATATATATATATACATATATATATATATATATATATATATATATACATATATATATATACATATATATATATATATATATATATACATATATATATACATGTATATATATTTATATATATATATATATATATATATATATATATATATATATATATATATATATATATATATATATATATATGAGTTCGTGCAACGCGGCAACGTTGTAACAGTTTATCAGAAATTGTCGAATTTATACCATAAATTTTTGATGTTTTTAAAGAAATATAAAAATCTGTAAAGGTGTCTAACTAAAGTGAAAAAGTTGTGAAATAAGTGGAAAAGAAATTTCCACTTTATATCGCCTATATCAAGAGTGTACGCGAAAAAACGTGCTGAAATTCCAAAATAAACAATAACAATGGAGTAAAAATATCCAACAGTGTTGCCAGTGATAACCTGCAATAATCATGGATGGAAATGAAAAGTGCCTAAAATGCAATTTATTAATTGAAGGCGAATGTTATTGTGATTGCTGTTTTAAAAAAATACTCAAACAATGTCTTGAGCTCCAGTCAAGTGAGACAAGAGTAGTACCATTACAGAAACGTATGCTAATGCTTCTTTGGGATGACTGTCGAAAATTTATGACAAAACTTCCAAAAATGGCTGAGATGATTGAATCAATTACTGCCAATCTTAGTCATATTAATAATAAGCTTCTAAAAACAAATGAAAAAGAAATAAAGCTACATCAAGAAAAAATAGAAGACCTGAAAGTACAGAACAAAGAACTTACAAAAAAACTAGCAGAACAAAATAATAAAGATGGTGACCTTTTGGAATAGAAGATACATCAATGCTTGCGGAAAAGTAGTTTTGAGCAAAGTTATGCATCATGTATGTGGTAGTCAACCTAAGTCAAATGGTCAAAATAAGATAACAAATTTACCAGGTTTAATAATTCAACCGAAAACTCAGCAACATATGAACATTACTAAAAGGGATATAGAAAACTTCATAAAACCTGAAAACATGGGAATTCAAATTAAAACCAGAATAGAAAAATCTAATGGAAAAGTTATTATAAAATGCACATCAAGATCTGACCTTAGCAAAATTAAAGGGGAAGCTGAAAATAAACTCAATGGTAAATATGATATTTCCGAAACTAAATTAATAAATCCAAAAGTAAAAATTCCAGGTTTTAATAAAGACCTAACAAATACTGAAATAGAGAATGCAGTTAGAAGTTAAAATAACTTTTTAGAAGGAAACGACTTTAAAGTTCAATACGTAAAAACACATAGAACCAATAAATTAAAAACAGTATATGCGGAATGTTCACCAAGGGCTTTTGGCGTGTTGATGTGTAGCGGGAAGGTTTTTATAGGCTGGGAACGATACCCAGTATATGAAGATTATAACATTTTACGATGTTTCAAATGTCAGCAATTCCACCATAAAAGCAACAACTGCAGGCAATCTGTCCTGTTCGAAATGTGCAGATCACCATGATCTTAAAGACTGTAAAAGTAACAATGTGAAGTGTTTAAATTGCAAATTTGAAAACGAAAAGTATCGTGTGAGTTATGATGTCAATCACAAAGCATCTGATATTGATTGCCCGAGTTTTCAATACCAAATAGAAATTAAAAAATCAAAAACAAACTATAGTTCCTGTGGTTAATGAACTACGCAACAGATGTATTAGACAATATTAATACGGAAGAACTAAAAATTGTAACAACGGGTCCAGAAGTGTTTGTGGACACTGTGAACTGTAGCAAATCCTTTAATATACTTCATCTTAACATACAAGGGATTAAAACCAATATTGACAAACTTATGGTCTTTATGCAAACATATAACCTTACTGACTGTAACATAATAATTCTGTCTGAATGCCATAAAATAGATAATTATCTACAATTTAATATCCCGGGATTTAATCTTTACTATAATGAAGGCAATTATAATACCTTTGATGGACTTTTAATTTATACCAAAATATGTAATGTTGTTAATGTGGAAACTTCTAAGCTTGCCCACTCTAATGTTAGTATAAGCAAGATTGATTTTGGGTTGGATTTACTAAACTTTAGTATTATGGCATTGTACAGATCACCCTCGACAAGTATCACTGATTTTCTTGCAGATTTAGATACCTATCTCGATCAAAAACAGGCTTGCGATGTAGCTTTTCTTCTAGGAGATATAAACATCAATATTTTGGATAACGGTAACAATGATGTTAACAGCTACCTATCAACTTTAGCAATGCACGGTTTTACTTCCATGTACTATGAAGTCACACGTCCAGAATCTGGCACGTGTATTGATCATGTCTTCCTAAAGAAAAAAATTACGACAAATCAACACAACATTGATCCATATATTATTAATCATGACTTGACGGACCACTTACCAGTTTTTGTAAATATAACACAAAAAGACAAAAATGCGGTTACTCACGAAAACCAAACCAAACAACAATCAGTAGAGTATAAAATTGATTATAATTTAGCACAAAATTTGGCTGCCCAAACAAATTGGAATAGTATTCTTAAAGAACATAACCCCGAAACTGCTACAAACCTACTTATATCTGATATAAACAAAATAATTGACAAATCAAAACTACCATTAAAAAAATCCTGTTTAAAAAAATTAAAGCCATGGATTACCAATGGAATAATAATATCAATAAAAAAACGTGACAAAATGAAAAAAAACTTCCGGACCAAATTAACAAATACAAGGAGTACAGAAATAAATTAAATAGAATAATAACTCAAACAAAAATCAATTTTTATAAGACAAAAATTAATGAAAGTTCTAATGATATCAGAAAAATATATAATATTATAGCTGAAGCAACAAATGAATCTAAAACCAAAAATTCTTCACTTCTGCAAATAAAATCAGATAATGATACTCTAAGAAACCCAAAAGACATAGCAAACTTTTTTAACAAGTATTTTACTAATATCGGGATAAATATGTCACAACAAATAAAAAATCCATCCAATGACACGGAACGAAGTAATTGAACAAATTAATAGCCTAAAAAATAAATGTTCTTCAGGAATCGACAAAATTTCAACTAAAACCATAAAGAATTTAAACCATTTTTTAGCTGATCCTCTGGCACACATCATTAATTCTATTTTTAAGACAGGTATTGTTCCCACTAAATTTAAAACCTCGTTAATTACACCAATTCATAAAACAGGCAATACAAGTTTAGTTAGTAACTATCGCCCTATCAGTATTATCTCTAATTTGGCTAAAGTATTTGAAAAAACCCTTAAAAAGAGGCTAATAAATTTCTTTGAAAATAATAATATCTTAAGTGACAACCAGTTTGGCTTTAAATCCGAGACAAGCACTACAGATGCTATGTATGAATTTGTCAGCAGAATTACTGAAACTTAACAATTTCGCAGATCCAATAAAAGAGGTACAAAGTACAAAATATCTAGGTATAATTATAGACTGTCACTTGAAATGGACACATCATGTGTCATACTTGTGCAACAAGATGCGATATCTTATTTATAAATTTTATTTTATCTCCTTAGGGAAATCTTACATCGGAAACTTTTAATAATGGTTTATAAAGCGCTAGTAGAACAACTTCTTAGATATGGTTTGCTGGTATGGGGTGGTCTGTATAAAAAGGCATTGGAACCTCTTAAAGTAATTCAAAACAATATTGTTCGTGTGATGTTGAAGAAACCTAGACTATACTCAACCTCCCTATTGTATTCAGTGGATATTTGTAGTATCAGGAGTTTGTACATAATAATTTCTTGTCAATTTGTTCACAAAAAAGATAAAATTAAAAATAATTTTGTACAAAATCCATTTGGAACTAGGAGTCAAACTGATCGCTTATTAAATATTCCTATTAGTAGGAGAAATATTAATCAGAAATTTGTAAATTATCTGGGACCAAAATTTTATAACCTTCTTCCACTAAGAACTCGCAATATAAGGACAACAAATAAATTTAAAATTGATATCAAGAAATATATTCATGAAAATATTCATCAATTTCTTTGCCTTGTCTAAGCAGCACTGCACGCATCACAATTTTTTCTTTCTATTAAACTAATATTCTGATAACTGTAATATTTAAGTGTACCCATATAATATTTAAACTGACATACAAATGAAAAAGTACTTTAGAATTGTATATTTGCACATACAGGTATTCTGCACCTAGGTGCAACATTAGTCCTAGAGTTAAGTAGTTATACTGTTATGTATTATTTAAATGCATGTATTTGAATGTCAAACAAATTGAATAAATTGAAAATTGAAATTGAAATATATATATATATATATATATATATATACTGGGTGGTGCAACCAAGATGGGGTGGACGATTGTGGGCAAACGGAGAGGAATTTGAAAAAAAAAATTGGGATATGATTGATAGTCAAGAACGCTGTGTTTTAAAATTATACCCATAATACAGGGTGGTCTGAAAAGTTCGTGGTAAACCAAACTTGTGTTTTTTTAAATGGGATACCCGGTATATTATTATTTTAGTTGATTCTCCTATTCGTTGCGATCATTTTGATATAAGGTTAGTTGGGTCTAAAATTTATACCAAGGGAATGGGACGAGGTTAAAGTGGAAAAAAGGGTTATACTCCGGCCATTTTTTGAAAACAATTGAAGCAGGTATGGAAAAACCAAATAATCTATAAAATGTATTGTATCTAGGACTACAATAATCGCTTGTAAGTCGTTCAAAATTATTCACTGTTATACAGGGTGGTCAAGTTTTGCAAATTTACCTTGGATTGAATGTTTTTAAATGGAACACCCTTTATATTTTACTTTCATGTTAAAGATAACATTACTAGCTTTCAGAAAATACCATATTTGATACCTTTCTGACCAACAGTTTTTCAGTAAATTAGCTGTGAAATCAAAATTTCTTCATTTTAACACGAATTACTCTGAATTCACGTTGTTAAAATTGACAATTTAATATTAGGAGGCCATGATATCATCATAAATTGAACAAAAGATTGACAGTCCTGTCAAAACAGCAAAGTGTCAGAATATTGTCATCAGTAAATAAATAAATATTGTTCTTTGATGATGCGATGCCGAAATAAAAACAAGATAAAAGCTTTTGCAAGTTTATCATAGAGATTTCAAGAAACAGGAAATGTTGCTTTCAAAAAAACGTAAAGTAATTAATAAACTAGTTACCAATGAAGATAATGCTTTGACAGTATTAATAACAGATCTTTTTTTACAAAAAAAAATAAATTTAATATAAATCAACAAAAACAATGTAATTAAAACTTATAAAAGATGTTCAACTAAACCACCGTTTTGCTGAAGGCACATTTCGAGTCTATCCATAAATGAAAGTTTCACTTTTATCAAAGTCAGGTCTGAAATGTTGCGAAAACTGCTTATTATTCTCAACTTCATATCTTCCACTGTGGTTGGAACCTCTTTATAAACTTCTTTTTTAAAATGTCCCCATAAAAAGAAATCTAGTGGCGTTAAATCGGGTGACCTTGCAGGCCACTTAACTGGTCCACCTCGCCCAATCCAATGCTCTCCTTTCCAATTATTGAGAAAATGTCTTACATGCCTATGGTAATGCGGGGGTGCTCCATCATGTTGGAACCATAAGGAATTTCTTAACATTAAAGGTAAGTCTTCGAGCAATACGGGCAACTCATTTCTCAAAAAATTTAAATAGACTTCTCCCGTTAAATGCTCTTCAAAGAAATATGGTCTTATAACATGAGAGCCAATTATACCTCCCCAAACATTAATTGACCATTTATTTTGATGGTCCACCTGACGAATCCAATGTGGATTTTCGGTTGAATAATAGTGCATGGTTAACCAAGCCGTTGCTTTTAAAAGTTGCTTCATCTGAAAACAGCACCCTATCTACAAAACCTGGATTATCCCAAATTGTATTTAAAAACCAAATTGAAAACTCTTGTCGTTGGACGTAATCGCGATCATACAGTTCTTGGTGTAATTCACTCTGGTAGGCATGATATTTATCTTGTTTCAGAATCCGTTTAATACTAGTGCGTTCAATATCAGTAGCTCTCTCAATTTCCCTGGTACTTGTGTGTGGATTTTCTTGCACTGTTAATAACACTGTCAAAGCATTATCTTCATTGGTAACTGGTTTATTACGTTTCTTAAAAGCAACATTGCGTGTTTCTTGAAACCTCTCTAATAAACTTGCAAAAGCTTCAGGTCTTGGTTTCTTTTCGGCATCGGGATACCGTACCGCATAAACCCTGCTTGCTAGTAAAGGATTTTTTTGACACTCGCCCAACATAAAAGTCATGTTTATCAACTCTGGAGTACTCAAACTCATTGTTACTTAACAATTTCTCGGCTTATCACTTTGCGGTTTTGACAAGAATGTCAATCTTTCTTTTCATTTATGATTATATCATGGCCTCCTTATATTACAGGTAGTCAATTTAAGCAACGAAAATAATACCGTTTCTGTTAGAATGAGTAAATTTTGGTTTCACGGTTAATTTACTAAAAAACTGTTAGTTAGAAAGGTATCAAATAGGGTATTTTCTGAAAGCTGGCGATGCTATCTTTAATATGACAGCAAAATATATGGGGTGTTCCATTTAAAAAAATTCAATCCAAGTTAAATTTGCAAAACTTGACCACCCTGTATAACAGTGAATAATTTTGAACGACTTACAAGCGATTATTGTAATCCTAGATATAATACATTTTATAGAATATTTGGTTTTTCCATACCTGCTTCAATTGTTTTCAAAAAATGGCCGGAGTATAACCCTTTTTTCCACTTTAACCTCGTCCCATTCCCTTGGAATAAATTTTAGACCCAACAAGCCTGATATCAAAATGATCGTAACGAATAGGAGAATCAACTAAAATAATAATATACCGGGTGTCCCATTTAAAAAAACACAAGTTTGGTTCACCACGAACTTTTCAGACCACCCTGTATAGTGGGTATAATTTTAAAACACAGCGTTCTTGCCTATCAACCATATCCCAAAAATGTTTTTTCAAATACCGCTCCGGCTGCCCACACTCGTCCACCCCATCTTGGTTGCACCACCCTGTATATATATATATATATATATATATATATATATATATATATATATATATATATATATATATATATATATATATATATATATATATATATATATATATATATATATATATATATATATATATATATATATATATATATATATATATATATATATATATATATATATATATATATATATATATATATATATATATATATATATATATATATATATATATATATATATATATATATATATATATATATATATATATATATATATATATATATATATATATATATATATATATATATATATATATATATATATATATATATATATATATATATATATATATATATATATATATATATATATATATATATATATATATATATATATATATATATATATATATATATATATATATATATATATATATATATATATATATATATATATATATATATATATATATATATATATATATATATATATATATATATATATATATATATATATATATATATATATATATATATATATATATATATATATATATATATATATATATATATATATATATATATATATATATATATATATATATATATATATATATATATATATATATATATATATATATATATATATATATATATATATATATATATATATATATATATATATATATATATATATATATATATATATATATATATATATATATATATATATATATATATATATATATATATATATATATATATATATATATATATATATATATATATATATATATATATATATATATATATATATATATATATATATATATATATATATATATATATATATATATATATATATATATATATATATATATATATATATATATATATATATATATATATATATATATATATATATATATATATATATATATATATATATATATATATATATATATATATATATATATATATATATATATATATATATATATATATATATATATATATATATATATATATATATATATATATATATATATATATATATATATATATATATATATAATATAAATATGATGAACGATCATCAGGAGTGAAGCCCTTAAATCTTTTAACATGGCTCTTGTGCATAAAGACTTGCCAAAAGATGAGCGCCACCATTAAATATTTCACTTTCATTTCAACACATTAAGTTTTATGTATATAATACGTTACGAAACTGAGATAAGATTGTTTAATGCATACGGAAGCTGAAAAAAAACATGTTCAGAAAAATTTACAACTTATTGAAAAAAACACTGTATTTCAAAATGCGAAAAATATTTTTAAAATCGCTGAAAATTGTTATTTGCTATTAAGGTTCAGATTATTTAGAAAATGTTGAGAAAATGACAAGGTCTTACAAAACACTATATAACATATTTGTTGTAGAACTCTGCATTTATGCTTTCCATGCTAGTGCTAAACAATACCGAAAACCGCAACTCATATCTTAATTGCTATTGCCCCTTCCACTATAGTGTTTTATACCGGCAAAATTCCATAATACTTGGCTTCCATCTACTGGCAAAACGACTCACCTTGACAAAATCAACATGATGTGATTTCATCCGCAAAATATTTCGATGTTTATTATTTGTTTTTCTCGTGAAATAGTCGAATATCATTTGAGAGATTTTGTCGTAAATGTTATTTACGAAATTGCCTAGCAACAAACTTTTATCACTATGGAATTATTTTGCCGATAGAATTTGCTCTTAGGATATTATATATGAAAATATTGAAATTCGAATTTTGTCTAAAAATTTGCATGTGTAAGTTCGTAGTTTTCGTTCGTAGGTAATTGCATAAAGCCCGTGTTTTATAAGACATTTTAGAACACTTCTCCATTAAAAAAGGACTAGTTCTTTAATATAGTATTATTTATTCATTTGTATAGGTAAAGTAAATGAAGACGAGGACCCAGCACATTGCGCTATTCGAGAAGTTCAAGAAGAAACCGGATTCGACATCAGTCCATATTTGAACCGCGAAGAGTATCTACAATCGGTGGTTAACGATCAATTGGTCAGATTGTATATAATTAAGAACATCCCCCGTTCAACCGAATTCAAGCCACGTACTCGCTGCGAGATTAAGGCTTGTAATTGGTTCGCAGTTGCCGATCTACCAAACAACAAAAAAGATTCAACTCCCAAAGTGAAGATTGGTGTCAGTTCAAATGCATTTTTTATGGTTTTCCCATTTATCAAACGTTTAAAGTTGGTCTGCAGTGGCTATGGTACGTCGAAGAGACAAAGGCACAAGTCAACAAGCTTGAGTGAAAGTGAAATAGTAGGGAATAAAAGTAAGACTAAAAGTACTTGTAAAAACGATAATGAGGGTGTGAAACTTCTAAAGAGGCGTGATCGAAAACATAGTAAGAGACAATTATTTACGGAGGAAATAGAATTTTCTGCACCCTCTTGGCTTAATTTTAAGTTCAATAAGATGGCCATAATGGAATGTATGTCATAAGCACAATGATGGATATTGTATCTCTTATTATTCTGATTATAATAAAAATATGATATAAAACCTTTTTAATTGTTTTGTAAAGTAACCATCATTTACTTGAAGAAAATAGTATTTATTTTTTTATTGTGGCTGAATCATTATTTTATTTTATTTTATTAATAAAAAAGTTTTATTAGATTTTTCCTTTCTTTCGTTAAACATCTGTAATACATACAAATCAATATTTTAAACAGAATTTATTTTGCCGAGTGGATAGTGGCAAAGCACCATCAGGTTTTTCACAATTTTGCCTCACCTAATTAACCAGGTACACGTTTTTTGAAGATTTCATTTTTTTTAATACCAAGTGGTATAGCAATCTCATTTTTTGGTTAGATATTTTGCAGATTTGTATCTTAAAAATGATTAAGAAGAGAAATTTCTATATTTTTTTCCATATTACATTCTTCAAAAAATCGGGCCGAGTACACAACTTTATAGCAGATTTTTATTTCAGTAGATAAAAATATAAAAATAAAAAAAATTGTTTTTGTTTACTTCGGTTGCAATAAAGAAGGAATATGTTTTCGTTAAATAGTATTACTTATAGCGTATAATTTTTTTTTTTAATTTTAAGAATGTAGACATATTTTTCTATTATTACTGTAAACTTTAATAATGCAAAGTATAGTTATTTTTCAGTGCCTTTTTCTGTTACTTTTGAGTGGAATTTTTTTTTGTTTGTTTTTGGAATTCCTAGAATACAGGATTAACAAAACCAGAATTTTCATTTTGGAAAATACCTATTTGTTTTATTCCGTCCTGCACATAAATAATAAAATAATGTTATATTGAAAATTGTGGTGGCTGGTGGTTAGTTTTTTGCGAACTATATAAGCACAATAAATATATGTTAAAAATTACTTATATTCGTAGGTACATTATATTCGCTTAGATTCTTACTTTTTTATACTTAAATTAATAATTTAAAAAAAAACAGATTTTGTTGTTTGTTAATATTTTATAAAAGTTAAGAGTTAAGGAAAAATAAATTTCTCACTCCTATAACATTACGTTTTTCTAACGAAATATAATAATATAAGTTCTATATATTATTACAAAATCTGAAAAGAAATGTCGAGAATTTTATTTTCCATCCCGATTCATAAATTTACCCACAAATCTGGTCATTGTTTTATTATTTATGTTGCAACTTTTTCATATTTTCTTGGTTTTTAGTTAGAAGCAAATATAATCTTATAGCGGAAATACGATATCAAATGAAATAAAACTTACCAGAATGTTATCAGCACAGTTGGGTGAAATATCATTAAATGAGTGACGTGAATAAATAATGATTCTAACATCAAATCTATCTGATCGGTGTACAAAAAAACGTTAATTTAATTTCATTTATACTATAAATAAATAATATACTTTGACGTAATTAAATATCTAAAATATCTCATATGCCTTTTTGTGTTTTGAATAGATCAGATAGACTTTCAGGTCTGAAAACTACTTTCGTTTTGCCAAAATAAGAGAATTCTATTATGTCTTTTTGTATTCTAAATAGATCGGATTGACTTTGAGGTCTGAAAAATAATTTCGTTTTGCCAAATAAGAAAATTTTATTTTTTATATCATTTTCCATGGCATAGCAAAATGGTAATATTAAACTCTTTTTTTTTCTATAAAAAAGCGTCTAAAAATGAGTTTAAAAAATATTTGTCGCTTTAATAAACTAATTTTTAACATTAACCAGTTTGCTCATGTTATGAAAAATATATTTCAATCTTAAACCCATGTTAATTATATTAGGGATACATTTTTGTTACGAATTTTAACCTGTAGGTATTGTAATGTAGAAGGCTGATTATAAAAAAATGTAATAAATCTCAATGTTCAATAAAAATTAGGGATTAAGCTGCACTGTTTTTAATTACCTACTACATTGTTGAAAATCAATTTCAATACAACTGAGCTAATAGAGTTTTTGTCCTTGACTTATTTATCGTTATGACAAAGCATAATTTTACAAGGTAAATTTAAAGGGATGGTCTCTAGGAATCATTGGAATGCAAAGGTTAAAGTCATATTTGGCACAACCACTTGTAATACAAGTATCAATAGTATAAAACTCTTGCACAATTGAAATCAACCAGACCCGCCGCGCCGTCGCTGGCAAGCATGTCGGGCCTATGGACAATTTTTAGCTCCATTCACTATTTCCAAAATCTTTTTTTCAGAATATGGTTATATCTTGCTCATGGGTGTCCTCAAATTCAGAGGCCTCTTAACAGTATCACGAGAAACAGTAGATTCTTTTGAAAATATGTTTCTGGTCATTTTAAAAATAATTATAATTTTATTTATTATCAATAAACAATAAAATTAACTAAAAATATGTGTATGTTCATACGAAGAAATAATATGCAATTCATCATGAATAACGAATAGACACCATATATGCTAAGGGTTTTGTAACATGCCAACAACCTTTTTGAAGCTGGTCATCGAGCCTCCAAACGGATTATTGAAGAATTATTCAGAAAGTTTGAGGATCCCACTAATGGTAAATGTTTTATGAAATCAACCAAAAATACAATATTTGTCCTCGAGTAACACCCTGGAACCTTGAAATGAAGTTGACTTAGCAGGGGTGGACAGTCGATGAGACCATTTACTCTTTTATATATGAAGCTATGATCTGACCACCTTATATAGATAGTATCATATACAAAATCAATGCTACTCTTTTTTTTCTATGAAAACCAATATTATTGTACTTGCCAGGGTGTTCAGTAGCAACCGTAGACATAATAACTGGGAGACCCAACATCTTGTGTTGTTTCATTCATAAAATCATGTATGTTTTAACGCAATGGATAAAGTAAATAAACGTGTAATGCAAGTTAGTGTGACAAAGAATAAAATATCTTTTCTTCTTGCCGTTGACATATCCGTTTAGCGTAATATTAGAAATATTAACTCATTTGTGTAACAATTGTTTAACTGCTAATCAAATTTAAATAAATTATCACTATTTGATAACATAGCTAATCTATTTTTTTTACATTATTTATAAAAACGTATAAATAAGCTCAGTTATCCCTGTTTACTTAGTAGTGATTGCAAAACAACGCAAACCTCTCGGAAGAGAGAGAGAAAAAGATGATACATACTTTAAATTTTATCTGTGGTCTTTACCTCAGTTGGAAGGTGGTTAAAAATCTTAATGCTTTAATACATTAAAGAGTTCTTGGTGAGACTACTTTTAAGAATAGGCAATGGTAGATGGTTACCCGCGTTACCCTGCCGTGTTATATATGTATCTGTCAACGTAGCGATAATATCAACGTTTCCACCACTATACCTCTTGTAGACAAGACCCAACTGTTTCCAATATAAACAATCATGATAATGTAAGTATCCCCTGTTGTACGAACAAAGGCTTACTTGATTCTCTTATGCTAGCCCTGCAGATATACCTTATTCTCCGTTTTTGCAGTACAAAGGTGGAAACAAAAAGATATTGGCTACAGAAACCCCAAAATGCTATCCCATATCTAAGATGGTTCTCAAGTAATGAGAAATACACCGATCTGGCGACAATTTTGCTACCGGCAATCCTAACTGCATAACATACCCTGGCCAGTCTCACATATTAATAATAGTAATAAATCGGCTTTTATTAACAAATATAAAAAGAAAAATTACAGATTTGTAGCAATTAAGGGCGAAGTTTAGTCGAATACCGAAGCATTCGGCTAGTCTTACACTTAACCCTTAAGAATAAAAAAAATATATCAATAAAATAATTATTTGACAAGTAGACATACACCTAATATAATATAAAAATAAAACATTGATATAAACGTACACACATATAAAATATAAAAATAATAATAAGAAATATGCGAATAAATTAATTAATTAAAGAAAAAGCATTATTTATTTATTTTTTTTATTTATTTATTTACTTAACGGACATGCCATTTACATAAACTTACAAGTACAATTTGTTATTATACTGATAAAATTAGTTTTTTTTTAAATATACTTGAAACTAAAATCTTAAATATTAAGTAGTTTAGTATTAGCAGGTTTAAACCTTATAGATAAAAGTTACAGTTTAAAATTATACAAACAGACAATACATTACATATACGATTTTACAAGATGCGCTCATCATAATGTTGAAACCCAATGTAGGGCATTTAGGCTGACTTATAAATCTACAAAAGATCGTGCCAGTCTCCTGAATTGACATATGGATAAATTAAAAATATCTAAGTCAAGAGAGTTCATCCCTCTTGCCATTAGACTTAAAGGAGATGCTAGACCATAATTAGTTCTACGATATTTGATAAAAAAAATCATAGTGTCTGGTATTTCTCTGTGGAACTTGAATGTTAACAGACTTCAGCAATTTGTGACATTCAATATTATTATTCATTATTTTATAGAGCATGTTGACATCGAATAAGAATCTTCTCTTCTGAAGTGAACCAATATTTAATAAAATAGCTTATAATCTATTTGATCTACAGGAATATTCAATTTAAAATTTATAACTCTAAGAAATGTTCGTTGAATCTTTTCAATCATGTCAACATATTTACTCTAATATGAATTCCAAACCGGAATGGCATAATCCAAAATGGATCTAACAATGGAACAATACAGAACTTTAAAACAGTATATATTACTAAACTCCTTTAGTGAGCGTGAGATAAATCCGAGTAGTTTTAGACCTTTGTTACAAATATTTTCCACATGTAAGCTGAAACTTAATCCCCGGTCAAAAGTGACACCTAGGTCCTTTACAGAATCAGACTTTTTTTAGTTTTACTGAATTCATTGAGTAGTCAAAGAAAATTGGGTCTTAATTCTATAAAAGTGCATGATAGTACATTTATCTAAATTTAGGGTTAACCTATTCATAGTACACCAATGACTAAACGATTCTAAATAATCCTGTTGCATACTAGTATAATCGCTGAAGCATCTGACTGACTTATACATCTTAAAGTCATCTGCGTAGAGTAAAAACTCTGAGTTGGTTATAGTTTGTGACAAATCATTTATAAAAATATTAAATAGTAAAGGGGAAAGATGTCCACCTTGTGGGACCCCAGAACACTCTGAAATAATGTCATGAACAATGAAAATCTTTACTATCTGTTTTCTCTGATGCAGATAGCTTCGCATCGAGCCCAGCAGATAACCAGAAAGACCACAGGCAGCAAGCTTAGCCAACAAAATTTCATGAATAACCTAGTTCGAACGCTTTGGAGAAGTCAGTGTAAATTACATCAACCTGACACTTTCCCTTCAAAGCGTCCGACAAATATTCAGTGAATACCACCGTGCTGTTCACAACAAATAGTGGGACCGAGAGTACCTGAAACTTTGTCTGTAATAATCTGTTCAAATACTTTACTAAATAAAGATATTTTAGAGATTGCTCTATAATTTTCGATCTCCATTTTTAAAAATGGGGGTTTTATAGCTAACTTTCCATGCATTAGGAAACCCGCCATATTTTAGTGATATATATTTCACAAAGAACAGGTGCAAGAACAAATCTACAGTTAAATATCAGATTTTAGGACATACCAACAGGTCCCATGCCCAACTTTGGTTTAAGCATTTCAATAGCATTAAACACATCCATTAGAGTCATATCAATGTGACTTAGATTCACAGATGAATTAAAATATTGAATGCTCGGTGCCATCACCACATCACTGGAATAGACAGAACCAAAGAAGGTTCTCTTGGGGGTCACTTGTCAAATTTTCTTGGTACGACATTGTACCAGGAAGATTCATGTCACTATTTTTCCCATGAACAAACCTCCAAAACTCACCTGAGTCTTGCTGGATGGTGTCCTCTAAATTGGAAATGTAACTATTTCTAGAAACTACTGACAATTCTTTACATCTATTTCTAATATCAACAAAGTTGTTATAATGCTCTGTTGAACCATTAATTTTATAATTTCGATGCATAATTTTTTTTTAATTATTAAGTCTTTCAAATCGGGGGACATCCAACTTGGGAATTTTAAACTCTTTGCCCTAGATTTGGGAACATACATATCTATCACAGATGAAAGAATATTATAAAATGTATCAACAGTCGCATCAATATCAGTTTCAATAAAAATATTATCCCATTTGTAGCTAGCTAAATACATGTTAATGTCTATATAAGACGCAAACTTAAAATTACAATAATAGTAGTCAAACCTCAGCAGTTGCATGTCATTTGATATAGGTATGTTAAAATTGAGTATAGGGTGAGGTTGATCACATTTTAGAAATAGATTTTTTTACAAGGGCAACTGATAAGTCTCTACTAAAAACAAATCTAGAAAATTAAGATTCACATTAGGTATATTATTGCAATGATAAAAATTTAAAAAAAGCAAAATAATCAGCTAGACATTCAGCTTGGCTACTGAACTTCCCTACGGCTCTGGTACCATCATGTTCATTAATCCAACTGATTTTTGGTAACTTGAAGTCGCCCATTAAAACCACAGCAATATATTTACGGTTTTGCAAAATAAAGTCCACAGAAGAACAGTATTGTTCATAATCAAAGAGGGGAGATTCTGGTGGCAAATATATGCATCTAATGATGACTGTTGCATTTAATTAACATTTATTGACTAGAAAGCAGACGGTTTCAACTTGACCTTTAAAGAAATAATTTTTAAGTTGACCGGTGAAAAAGTAAGTTGATTATAGAGCCTTCCCAAACAGTATGAAAAGAATTTCTGAAACATGGCAGTCCGATGTCGAAGTATGTGAAATGTGGAGCGGCTCCTAACATTAACAGAGTGGTAGGCAAATCTTCGAGAAAATCTATAGAAGAGGTAAGATGGGCATTCTGTGGTAAGTATGCGATAAAAAAACGTTAAAAGAAATCAGTTTCCTGCGGTTCTCCATGTTAAGCAATTCGGGTTGTGATATGAAAGGGGATAGGTGTTCAAATTTCCAAAAGTCCAAAAATGAACCTGCGACAAGCGTATTGAACTCGTTGTATTCGACCTTTATCAAGAAAACTAATATAATCAGTATATACTAATATGTCGTAATTAAAAAGAGACAGCACAAGAGAATCGAAAAGTATTTTTTTAAGTTTGATATTAAAGTAGTATATGTTACCATATAAAAGCTTTAACGCGAGATACGCAGGAGGAAGTACACTGCTTATATGATTACTAAACTGTAGTTTCTCATTCAATATCAATTCTTGACACTACTTTGAAGATTCAAAATATAATCACCAATTCTAACAGACAGGTCAAGGAGATTATATGCGATTTTATTGGAAAAAACAAAATTACATTTAGAAGTGTTAAGGATTAAATTGTGACGTAGCGAGATACTTCTGATGGCTTCCAGGTCAATGTTTAACTGAGTTGATGCAGTTAACATGTCTTTTGGTTCGAAACTACGGTAAACCTGGGTATCGTCAGCGTAAGTCTGTACTGAAGAATACTGAACATTGTTTAAAATGTCGGATGTATAAAAAGAGAATAATAAAGGCTCTCATAAAATCAACCCTCGCGGCACTCCAGAAAATATGAATTTTTGAAAGATACTCTCCGCAACCTGTCATATAAGATTTTACAAGTGGTTTCAAAGAAACCATAAAATTTTAGTTTAGAAATTAATATCTCCTGACTAATAGTGTCAAAGGCCTTCGAAGAGTTCAATGACACTAACGCTGTGACTTTTTTGCCGGTTATCCTAGTCAAGGCAGTAGAAGTACTGTGTCTCATTTTAAATCTCGATTGACAAGAAAGCAATATTTTATTTCTGCTGACAAAATGGTTTAATTGTTTAAAAAGTACTTTTTCAAACACTAGAGATCCGAAAGCGACTCCACTATGTTCTTCTTAGGCAAAGGTATGATAATACCGGTTTTCCAATGATTTGGGAAGTGACCAACTTCAATGCAAGAATGTATCATGTAAGTAATGTAAGAATCAAGAAATGGGCTTCAATACTGAAGCATGATGGAGATATATCATCAATATTACAAGCATTAGTTCGAAAACTTGCTAAGAGTTCAGAAATTTCTTCAACAGTTGACAAGCTGAAAGCAAAGGTAGAGTTATTAAAGAAATTGCTATTATATAATGATTCTAAGTTAGAATCATGTCCATCAGAGTAACATTATGACTTAGAACGTTAGAAATTAAATAGTCCAAATTTTTGCACACAAAATCGTTCAAACATAATGACTCAAAGCAACATCGCTTTGTTCAGTTCACTATTTTACTAACATTTTGTAAATTCGTACATACTGCGATTCAAAAGTATGAGGCCGTGTTGTCAGTTTTTAAGCAATGACATTATATGGTAAAAAAACGGTTATTTTAACATTATTTATTAATTATGTCTAGCTAATGAAATATTACAGAGGTTATTTTTACAGTATTAGAACCATCTTAAAAATTAATTTAAATTTTACCAGCAAATATAAATTTTATTCTATTAACTATCTATATATTCTATATAGATAGTTAACAACACCCTTTCGGATCACCCAAATCAACCACACGATAGTAGACCAAACAAGTAATAATTTTGACAATGTATCATGCATCAAATCAAAACAATTCCGTCTACCTGTTATTATGTCTATAATGACAACCCATTAATAGTACACCACCGAGCAAAGAACACAAGTTATTTTATTTCAACCTACAGTCATTTTTTGAGTCTTAACCACGTGATATAACTTTAGATTATCAGCAAACAAAAGAAAGTTGTAGTCAGTCAGTATGTGGCTGATGAGATGAATAAAGATATTAAATAATAATGGCGCACCTAAATACAACTGTGAAAATGCTTGACAATTGAAATATTGACATTTTTTACTCTTTGAAGCACTGTAACTGCCAAACAACTTAACTTGACACAAAATAAATTACACTTTTCTGTCTTAGCTATTAGTTATCTATCTCCACAAATTAAAATTTAATGAGTCTATCTCTTGACACCAGTTCGAAATTTGACAAAAAAATTTTGGTACACCTGTCAAACTACGTGGGAAAATCAATCAATTTCCAATAATTATTTTTTCAAAAACATTTGAATTTACATATAGGAAATATTCTGCACACAAAAAATTCACAGAGTGGGGTGTAGAAAAGCAAACTTATTTTTTAAATAAAGGTGCAGATATGACAAAAAAGATTCATTCTACGAAAAAATACATCTTAGAATATTTTTTGTACAGATTATATAATGTACAATTTACTCATAACCATTTTCCTCACATAATTTATACTTTTCGAGATAATTACAATAAACTAGATTTCATCCTCTAGAACTCACGGTCCAAATTAAGGATACTTTTTAGGATATACTTAAACTTTTCCATATAACCCAAATTTCAGAAATATACCAGTTCTTCCAAATAATTGCTAAAAAATATATAGTTATGTAGGTATTTTAAGCGTGTTTACTAAAAAGTGTTTTCTCGAATTTCTTCCTTCAATTTACTAGTTATGTTTATATTTTATGATTTTCATATTAGGTCGCTTTCACTGATTTGACACGTTTCAATCATAAAAGTTCTTAAATACTATTTCCAATCCCAATCCGCAATGAAATTTCTATAAAATAATTGTGAATTACTCAAAAAGTAATCTTATGGCAAACAATGACGTAGCTAACAAGAGAACAAGAGGCACTCTGTCATCTCCACGTTTCCTTCAAGTGGCGTTCTTCTGTAAAGGGTGATCTGTTTTCAATAAATGTTTTTTTTTTGTTTCGTGTGTTTTATAACAGAGCGAGCCGAGCGACGTGTTTAGTTATAAGTTTCGTGTGTTTTATAACAGAGCGAGCCGAGCGACGTGTTTAGTTATAAAAGGGCCAAAACAGTTTGATATATATTTTTTATTTTTTTGTACTGCCGAAAACAATTTTTTTTTCAAACTTTACTTCAATCTGTTAGCCCTATTATGGTTGCCCCTGTCATTCCTAAAAGCTGGCTGATAAATCAACCATTAAAAAATGAGGGTTTATCTATTGATTAGGTTTTTAATGAAATTTAATCTTTTATAACGGACGCGATATCAAATGATGCGAATTCTATTACATGTTCTAGGCTTTTATTGTAAACATTATATAGCAGGCAACGAGGATGTTTTCTTAATTGTGCGTGTTGGGGCATAAAAACATTGCAATATATGTTTATTGAAATCTTTCTTAAACCAGAACTGCTTATTGCACTTCGGACATTTCTTCTTGATTTTGCTGTGGTCTGTTAAGTGCCCTTGTAAGCATTTTAAGGTTGTGAATGATTCCCCACATATTTTACATTTAAATTTTCGAGCCCTCACAAAATCGCTTATGGAAAGTTTGAAATGTCTCTTGTTAGATCTGCGTTTTTTCTGCTTGCTGAAACGTATTTTTTTGCATTCGTGCATTTTCTTCATGTGAGCAGTCAGTCGATTTTCGGTTTTAAAAGTTTTGTGACAAATCTTACAAACTATTTTCTTATTAGGATTTTTTCCTGGTGAGGGACTTTTGAATATTTGTGTAGGAGACGACCTGAAAACAAAGAAATAATTATTTACCAGAATTCAAGCTTTCAATGTGTAAAATATATTAAATTTAATTTAGTTTAGCTCTAGTTTCTATACTGCAATATTTTTACAATAAACTATAAGCGCTACGATATATCGCAGAGATAACGTAAAGCTTGTATACTTGTACTGCACATTATTATGTTAGTAAAGTACATCCCAAAATATCAAATCATTTGGCCTTTTCAATAGCTGCGAGGTGTTACAGTAAAAATACTTGCTTTGCTTATAACGCCCTCAGTTATATAGTGCAATTATATAAGATCAGAAATATAATAGGTTATATGGACTGGCCCCGTCGTCAAATATGCACAATGTTTTATCTTTTATCTTGACGCATATATTATTATGCCTATATATTGGGCCTATTTTTACCTATACATTTACTACGTGGCATTTTATAATATAGGTCGCTTGCCACAGGTAACTATATGGCGTTCTAATAGTTACAATAAAATATTTAAGGAATACTTCACAGAGATCAAAACGTGGGCTAAACGACAATCCTATTCCTAAATCGTAGTGTAGTTATTGACCTGATTCAAAAAGAATCAAAGAATTTAACATGTGAGGTACTAATAACCAGTAAAAATTACCTGAATTTTTCTGCATGTTTATGGAGGTGAGTTCCCATATTTTTTGGAAGAACTTTCACATTGCATATTTTACATTGAATTTTCTGTTTCTTAGCTTGTTCCAAATGATTTTGTTTATTCTTAGTAATCTAAAACAGAAATTTTGAGATAATTCAATAAACACTGAAAGGAATATATGTGTGATTAAAAATAAATCTAGTTCAAAATACAAGAGTTCTAACCACACTACACCACAACTTGTTACGTTCTGGACGCGCGTTTCGCTAACCAAGTTAACATCATCAGCAGATTATATAAACTAAAGTAACTTAACCTAACCGAGACTATTTATAGGTAAATGTGGTCACACTTGGTTGCGCCCGACTGCACCGTTGTCAAGTAAACAATAGAGGGGACTATAGGGAATAGGCCCTCTGTCTTTATTTAGTGCTTTCTTACCACATTTAACTATTTCTATACTCTCAAATGCATCCAATAATCTATTGTTAGATACATTCTTAATCAACTTAAGATTATTTATTCCTATTTGGTGATTTTTTTCTAAAGCATGTTGGGCAACGCTTGACTTTTCTGTTCTTCCGTATCTTAAATGTGCCATGTGTTCTTTAAAACGAATGTTTATGGAGCATTTAGTTTGCCCAACATATTTTAGATCGCAGTCATTACAGCTAATTTCATAGATGCCACTCCCCTCCTTCAAGTCGACTTTGTCTTTAGGGTTTCCAAGGAGATTTTTCAAACTGTTCTCCGCTTTGTAGGCTACTCTAAAACCTAAGTTTTTAAATACTTTTTCTAGACCTCTCGTATATCTGGGATCATATGGGATTACTATGAACTTATTGGGAGCCTCAGGTGCTTGAAGAGTAGTGACATCTGAGGCTATTATTGGATGCATTTGAGAGTACAGAAATAGTTAAATGTGGTAAAAAAGCACTAAATAAAGACAGAGGGCCTATTCCCTAGAGTCCCCTCTATTGTTTACTTGACAACGGTGCAGTCGGGCGCAACCAAGTGTGACCACATTTACCTATAAATAGCCTCGGTTAGGTTAAGTTACTTTAGTTTATATCATCTGCTGATGATGCTAACTTGGTTAACGAAACGCGCGTCCAGAACGTAACAAGTTGTGGTTAGAACTCTTGTATTTTGATCTATCGTCCAACACAGGTTCCAGCAAGTTTCCACAATGGAGTCTCCAATATTCAGTGATCATTATAATGGCGCCCATCTGAATGCTATGGACAGCAGTGTTATTATGTTTTAAATATTCTAATTAAAAGTAAAAGTTTTAAACGTGTGTAAAATACAAAAAAAAATCTTGTGTTTTAAACTGTTTAAAATTATATCATAAAATATCTAAAACTTAAATGTATTTTTTTTTCTAGTGAGTTTAAAGATCATAATCCAGTAACCAAATATAAGATAGACCCCTGACAAAATTCAACGGCAACTATAGTTTTGAAATTCTACCAGAAAACATTAAAATAAAAAGTAAAACTCTGTCAATACTTGGTAGGGATATTTATAAATCTGTCGAATCACTTTGTAAATATTTTTAGCAGCATTAACAATAGGAGACATTTCAACTTTTAAATCTTAAAATAGACCCAGATACAACTCCTGATAATTCTGTAACCTAGTACAATAAAAAAAATTAAAATAAAAACAACACTTTTAATAATCACCTCAAAATACCTAAGTAATCGAGAAACTAAAGAGGATAACCGTCATAGGTGGCAATCAACAGGATCGTTTTTAATCGTGATCAATCGCATACAACCAAGTGTTGTCGACTAAAATGCGTAAGCACAGAGCAGCAAGTGCTACCAGTTAATATACGCTAGTTTTGATACTGACATTCAAACTTCAAAGCTAAAATATACAAAATTATGAAAATAGCAGTTTCAATAATTTGCTGTTCGATTTGTTATACTATTCATATTAATACTTACGATATTTTAAATGTTCAACTGATAAAGTCAAATACGATATAATGTCCAGGGTTGTTATGACAACCACCGAGTGTCGACTAAAAACAAACATTTTTTAATTAAGATTAAACCCAAGTCCGAATGACGCGACGAATGATAGCAATCTAACCTCAGTATCGCATCACGTCCTGTGGAACGCAGACCTCTGTGTTCCTAACATAAGTAGTTCCACATGTTCTGTTATGCTGCTTTGGTTCGGGGGGAAGCGGGAGACTCAACCGCTCAGTGTGGAAATTAACGACCCCGCTATTTGTAGTCAATAAAATAACGATAAAAATGTTATATTTATTTAAAAACTTACTTTTAGTGGAACTTTTTGACACAAGCAGCAACGCAAACATGACATAATTATTTATTCTTTGTTTTCCATATGAAAATTATAACAAAAATAAACAGTAAGTAGTGATAACACGTCTGTAGGTAGTACAATCCAATTTTGTCAAGTGGGAGCTGCTTGCGAAAGCGGAGAAAAAATCTGTGTTTTAAATATATTCAAGGTAGTTATACACTGAATACATCAAGGTAATAATAATCAACTATATCAGAGCTTAAAATATTTTTTTTGTTTTGATCGTCACCTGGAGCCCAAATAAAAAAAATGCCTAAACTGTTTCAAATTTTCATACACCAGACAGCGAAAATACCAGGCTTCTTCTATTTTTGCTTGTAAATCCGCCAAATTTACTAACATTTAATTAGCACCTCATAAGCTTGACCGTTTGAATATGGTATAACTTAATATCTTCATTTAACCAAGATTATTTTTTACCAAGTTGTAGTAGATATCTGTAGACATCGAAATGATGAACAACGCTCAACATTTTTTTCCTTTATAATTCCCAAGGGGTAATTTTGGAATAAAATAGGACAGAGCGTCAGTGTCATTCGAGCCAATTTTATTTTTTTACTTCCCTCGCAAAAGAGAAATTTTGTAATTGTAACAAAATCATCCTCCGGAATGTTTTCAAATCTTTACGTTTCAAGGTCCTTAGATGCCGAAAAACAGGTTTTCTCGATTCCGTCTGTCTGTGCCTGTTCGCGGCATAGCTAAACAACTACTTACCCGACTGACTTCAAAGGTTGGTAAAAAATTAAGGGTCACATGGGAATGACCTGGTAATATTTTGGATATGCGGCTGACCTGGTAGCGTTTTGGTAAAAATCCAATATAGTGAAACAAAATGGCGGCCTAGTGAAACGTTAAAAAATCACTACTAAAAACTGTTTATACAATTTGCTTCAAATGTTACATAAAACACAACTATTACGTAGGAGTCAAACGGTAAAAATTTGGTACCAATGGAAAGATGGCGAAACAAAATGGCGGATTGATAAAGTATTTAAAAATTGAGCTTAAAAAAACTACTTTATAGGATGATTTCAAATGTTGTGCAAGAATTAATTGTGGTATAGAGATGAACTGATAAAATTTTGGTTTCAATTCAAAATGGCGGAACAAAATACACGTTTCAGTATCCCTAGATGCCAAAAATACGTTTTCTTAATTCTGTTGGTCTGTCTCATTTCGCGGTGTAGCTAAAAAACTACTTACCTGATCGGAACAAAATGGCGGCTTAGTGAAACTTTAGAAAAATTATCACTAAAAAACTAAATATCCAAACCTTAAATTTTGCACAAAAATAAAGTGTTACATAAGAATGAACTGAATACAATTTAGTAAGAATCCAAAGTAACAAAACAACATGGCGGCCTATAAAATAAAAGAAAACTACAATTTCAACTTGCATTCAAGCATTAAGAGGGATATATAGATAATAAAAAAATCGTGGCTCAAATCAAAAATGACGGAACAAAATGGCCACCGAATAAAATCTTTAAAAAATTAACTAAAAAAAAACATCTTATTTAATAGACTTCAAATTTTGCAAAAAAAATGTGATGGAATAAAATTGCGGTTAAAAAATATGTGTTAAAACTACCACTAATAAGAGGCAAATTACTTGACATACGTTTACATGCAATTTCATTTAGTAAATCATAAGCTAAGTATGCGTAAGTGTGCAGTTTCTTACTGTTCGAATACGGAGGCAATGTATTTACCAAATTGACGAGTTGGTCCGAAAAGTAAAAATCTATGAAAAAAAATCAAGAGATTATTCCTATTTAGTTTGTTTAAAAGGGTTTAGCCTAAGATTACTTAAATTTGCGTTAGAGAAATCATTTAGTTAAGCAATCATTTTTTTTTAATGATTCTTTTTGAAAATGATTTCCTTCTTGTCACCGTATTAGTGAAAAAATAAAAAATCGTTTTTAATTGCAACAGAATCAATATTTATTTTTTAAAATAAAGCTCAAAAATAAGAAAATTATTAAAAATTTCAGCTGTAGTTGCACGAATATGAAAGTTACACTAAAATCAATTTTTAGTGTAAAAAAAACTAAACTTTAATCGTTACATGCTCTTTTGCTTATAAATTTGTTCCAAAAATATTGAACCGATTTCAGGAAAAAAAATGTTGAAAATTGAAAAGTAATTTTTGGAACAATAATAGATATATTAACCAAACTTTAACTATTTGAATTATTCTGAATACTAATCGATACTCTAAATAAAGCCCAACGGTACGTGCTGACCGATTGAGGTATATGTGTGACATAATTATTAATATTAATATTCGCTATTATAGCTCTTAAAAACATTTCAATTTGCCGTAAGAATGTATTTATACTTGTATTTTTAATATTTATTATATATTTAGTGCCTAAAATTGCCTTAATTGTTATTTAGTTATTTAGTTACATCTTAAATTTGTTATTTATTTGCCTTCGAAATTATAATGACAATGTACCATTTTAAATAGTAGTTTCGCTGAATTGGCTTTATTAACATTTCCCAATATAAATAAATAAAAATGCTTAGCAATATTTTATGACTAAATGTTGTGACTCTGGACACCTTAAAAGTTAAATGTCCCAATTTCGTACTACTGAAACATTTCCGCAAAACCATTACATTTAGCTTTCCTTCAAGTTCATCCTGAAAGTCACTTTTGTCCCAAAAAATGTTGACCTACTTACTTAATATGTGTAGAAAAAAATAATACATTGACTAAGAGATCTTTTTTATTGTTAATATATTTTAGAAACGCTATATATATTCAAGGTAAACTGCTCTAGGAAAATAAAATTCTAAAGAATTTCGCCCGTTTTATTAGTTTACTAAATACACATAAAAAACAGCTATTTATCTGATTAGGTAAAACGTGTATTACGAATAAGTGTGTTTTGTGCCTTAGATAACTCTGCAATAAATCTTATCGGTTTCTCTATATACACACTACTGCATATTCTTAAATATTTTTTTTTGTTGACTTCTATGAAGTTGATATAATTGACACGTTTTCTAGACCCAAAATTGTCATCTTACCTTTTTTTCGTATAGAAACGGAGGGAAGCTACATACATATCTTATTTTTATATCATACCAAATTGGTCGTTTTTGACACTAGCTGCATTAACACTCCAAATACAGAAACCCTAGTCATGCCAAGTGATAAAACAGATCTGCTCAAATATAAAGATAATAGGTGACATATTAAAAGAAGTAGCATAAGGTAATTTTAAAACATGAAACACTGGCGAAACAATCCTGCAATATTTTGCGGTGCCGTACAAGAGCTTGAAAAAGAAAAAAATCAGATTGCCAAAATGAAATGGCAGAAGAATATTTACAAGACTGTCCCAAAAAAGTTACAGGTTTCTTAGTAGTGCTTGATATCTTGATAAACACGACAGTCTGCATAGTACAAATTTGTCTGTAAACGTATAAAATAAAACGTTTTTATTTTCCCTTGATTTTGGGCACATTTTAATATTCAACTCCTTAACACCTTGAAATGGTTTTAACTGATATAATTATACCGTATTAATTAGGATCAATACAAATGAGTGATTAAATAAAAAACGCCTTTCTGGTTTAATCAAAAATAGCTAACTTGGTAACCGCTCGACACTTTTTCTTAATATGCGGTTTGTATCGAAAAATGATAAGATATTTTGGGTCTCATGCTGTTTATAAGAAGCTTTTATCGGTCTTTATGTATGTATAATTACAATGTTAAAACGATAATTTGCTTTAACATTGTGGTCAATTTGACACGAACCCCGAAATAAACATTCGCTAATGGAAGCGATATATTGAAACGACAGTTTCTCGAGAAATTAAGGAAACTGAAACTATACCAAAAAGATTCGAAACGTTTTGGTGAGAGTGAGAACAACGAGCGTCCTTATAGAGCAGATATCTATACACATTTAATTAAATGTTTCTAAGTTTTTTTACATATACACAGAAACAGAAACACGAACTTAACGCAATATGATTGTTCAAACTTTTTAACTTCAGATCTGTCATAACCGACCCTAAACCAGAATGAACAAGTTGGGAGTTAATGTTGAATTCGAACCATAAATTGTATCAATAAAATGTATTTCTATTCAATAAATATTCATTATTTTTGAAATTATTACAAATGTTGAATTACCGCTTTGAACCAATATTCTTTGAGTTACCTCTTCTTTTTTCCTGCTTTGGGTTATTAAAGCAACTGACGATTTTCCTCGTTGAACATCAAGTGACTTCTTAAGCTCTCGATTTTCTTTGTTCAGTTTAGCTTTATAATTTATTGAGAAGTCTGACTCCGATTTATAGGTTTTCCTATCAATTAATAATAAAAAAATCTGTATCAGATTTTCAATTTTGAAGGATATGACACAAAGTATACGTAATTTATGGCCGATAAAAAATTTTTTGATATTTTAATATAATTGTACATGGGTGACGGAAGCTTTTTACCATTGCAAATTATAGGGTGTATCAGAAAAATCAGGTCAAAAGTGGTAGGTTTTGCAGACAACTCTTTGGATTTAATTTTTATTTAAGCACATACTAGGATGTCTTTCTACCATATAAAAACTATTTATTAGTTAATTTTAGTTCAAATTTTATGTTATTATGATTATAAAATATATACAAGGCGATTTTTACATTCTAGTCATTTTTAAAAACTAATTATTTTGTATGGATTGATTTCATTTTTTTAAATATTGTTACTGAAGAATATTTATTTAATAGTAATGCAGTTGAAATATCAATAATATATACAATTTCCCCTAACCCCAAAATGCAGTGTTGTATCAAATTTTTTTAAAACTAAATTTAAAACAATCGTCGACGTTATCAGTATAATAGGCGTCGCGACGCCAAGAAAAACAAAACGTCTATCATTAAGACGTTTTGGTTATTTGCACCAAATTGATTTCTATACGGGTTTGAAATATAGCTGGTCTTTTAGTAGAATAAATATATAAATATTACTATAATATGCAGGGTATGTGGACAGGTAAAAGTTAAATAAGCAATATGAATTCAAACATTCATCATTTGACCACATTTTTTTAAAAATTACCATATTATAAAAATCACCCTGTATATATTATAATCATAATAAAAATGAACAAATTTTTCTGACATCACTTAGTTTGCGAGGTATAGAGCAAAAGAAGTTTCACGGGACCGAAATTACATATACCATGCTGACAACCCTAATTGTGTTAAGTATAAGCCTCAGCTCAATAACAAGGATTTTATTATTTATACTGTCGAATTTTCCCAATAATAACCATATTTAATCAAAAAAATACGTCGGATAATGTTGTATTATCTCAAACTAAATTTTAACTGAAATATTTTATATTATTTTCAAAGTCTGTGGGGCCAAAAACCGCAGTTATTACGAGAGCTTTTGCCATTTAGAGGTTACGTAGATTTAAACATATAAAATTGATGTTAAAAATAAACGGGGGACCTGGTAGTAAATTACCCCAAACTTCTAGTTCAAACCGTTGCTTGAAAAATTTAAAGAACTTCTTCAAACAACGTTCAAATGTTATATTTTTTGCCTGTTTTTCGGTGTTGTCTTGGGTACTTTTTTAAAATATATGTCATATTAATTATTTAAAAAAACCAAAATTATGACCCACGTGTGGATCACAAAGTGTATCTTCTTTTTTACATTTCGTTTTTCTTGCGTAGTTTTTACTTTAAACATTGACACCCGTATTCACTAAAAATATTTAAAATTAGACCATGTCTAACTTGACAGTTGTAGGTTTAAGATGACATTTTCAACAACTGAACAAATAATTTTTGTACATGTCACAATGACAAAATGACAGTGATTTAAACAAAACGTAACTGCCGAACTAAGAGTTTTAAATACCATGGCAACTAGACCTGGACTAACTCTTAAACCTTTGAACCCAAATTGAGTTTAAGTTTTTGACAATTTGGGCACAATTCCGAATTTCCACATTTTTATTGAAATAACGCCTTGTATATTTTTTAATCCATTTGATTCTCGAACAAATTATCATTCTAATGATGTATCATAACTTCACATTGGTTTTTAAATACCAATTAGCCTAATGGCTTTTTTGGCAGAAAAAAATGTAATTCAACTTTGATCTCATAAAACAAAACCAACAAAAAACATCAAAACAGTAGTGTTCTGATTATGAGGGCCTAAAATAAGCATTATTCAATTGTCACACTTCTAAAATCTACACTAAGGAAAGTAGTCAAGTGGAAATAATAGTGATAATGGAAACTGGCAACACATTTTTAATAGGAAAAAACTACATCACCTCAAAATAGGTAAAAGAGGGATTGTCCCAAATGTAGAGAATTTGATTATTTTCTGAATTTCCGGCAATATTTAATTTTATGGTATAAAATGGAAAAATTGTATTCATGCTAAATATCACCCAATATTTATAAACTAGTGCTAACATCAACGAAAGGAGAAATATACAGGGTCCAATTTAAAATTTTGGAGAAGGGACTATTTAAAGCTTGGAAAAGTATGTTTCTTTTTTTATCTAAAAGTTATTTAAAAGGACATAGTATTATTAATTATCATATTGCTATAATAAGACATCAAAAAATCCAAAAAAATTGTGTTTGAGCATTCATGTGTTTCTCAGATATGAAAATAAAATAATGCTTTATGAAACGTTAATTTTCTTGCCATATAGGTCGGGGAGTACATCCGTTTATTTGTGGTAACATGCAAATTCTGCAGACGTTACGCCAAATTCTCATTTCACATTTTTTAAGGCTTACTGGTTCGTTTTCGTTGGTACCCCTTATCATTTATGGTGATACATTCCTTATCCAAATTAATTAAAAATGTTATATTAATTTATTTATTTCTATATTTTTTATATTTATATTTTATATATTACCCACTTAAACTGGTAATTTTAGGGGAGCTTAGCCCTTCTTTTTAGATTACCCCCCTTAATTCTGCCTACGTTACGTTTAATAAACAATATCGAAATTCTCCTAAACCGATTCTACGTATTCTTGACTTGAGAGGATATCGGAGTGAAATTAAATTTTCTATTCTGCTGCGGCATATAAATCAGAAGATATCTGCAGTGTGATAAGTCGATATATGATTTGGGTAACAAACAGATAAAAATATGATCTTGTTGTCGTTTAGTGAAAAAACCGTTGTGCTTAAAATTTTTTTTATATAAATTGTATTACAATTTTATAACAGAATATCCGAAGGTCTCCATTTGTTCAATAAACAAAAGGATACACTTTTTAGAAACAGAAAATAAAATTTGAAAAAATACTGACCTTCTGATAATCTTAACGAAATAAAACCTACTCTAACTTGGGACATATTTTAGTATTACTCCGATATCTTCCTAATTTTATGAATGAAACAATTCCAAGAGTTCGCCAGCCGCACATACAAACAGGTGCCAATACTCACTTAGCGAATACGGTATACAGCACATCATGACTAGTTCAATTGATAGCTACAGAAATATTATTTCGCGCAATGAAACGTCACATCTTGAAAATGAGGAATTTTTCAATGCAAGGATGCTATGTGGATTATATGCATCATACTTTTATTATTAATCTAATTTGAAAACAGTTTCCTACACAGTATAGTGTGAAAAAGTTGCGAAAAGCACATTTCATACTCATGTGTTTGCTACACTCGCCTTCCACTCGTGACACCAACCCTTTGTTTATATATATGAACAATCCACACTGGTATGAAATGTGCATATTTTGGCACAATATACTATTTCTGCTACATTATAGGAATAGCATTTTATCTTACATTTTAAAGTCTTAGTATTTTTAAATGCAACAATTTGTTTTCTATAAATTTGACTACTTACGTCCTTTCATCATTTAACCAGGTACCAGCACGCCCTGCCTCATTACTTTCTTGTGAAGTACAGGAAAAACATTTTTCAACTCCATAGAGTCTTCTTAATTGTTTTTCAGATTTATTACTCAGTTCTATAAAGTTACTGAAATAATTCACCTTTTCCAAACAGGACTGGCAGATTATTGGAGGAATTTTGTCGTTTGAGTTTAACTAAAAACCTCAAATGTTTTAACAATTGATTTCAACTATTTTATAACCATCATTATCATCAAAATAAAAAAAAACATTTCCCTTGACAGTAAGTTCCTTGCAAGCATGCATCTCCTGCTTATATGTAATAGCAAATTTCCAGGATAGTGTATATATAATAAAATTAACATCAGTTTTGCGCCTAAATTTTGACACGCCTAACCAGTTTGATTGTGAAAGCTCATAACTGAAAATTTGTAACGTTCTTATTTTTTTTAAAATCAGCGATTAGTGAATAATGTTGCCCATCTCTGAATACAAACGTTGCGTACAACAAATTAAATCTAAAACATTCTTTTGCATAAGTTCCGCAAAAATAAACCATTAGGTAGTGCGCAAAAAATATTAAATTAATATTTTTTTAATTAAATATAGATAATGACTACAAGTATCTAATTTACATAAAAAATATTGCTTACCTTGATATTTAAACAATTTTCTATCTTTTCTATAACAGTTTCGTATTTAAAATTTTGAAATAGATGCAAGAGCGGTCTAACTTCGCAATCTGAATCTTCAAATAAGCAGAAACGACAAATTCGTGGTTCTTGTAACATCTTAAAAAAATATAGATAATAAAACTGAAACATCACTGTCAAATGACAGAATTTTACAGGCATTATCAAAACAGGTATATCTTGTATTCAGGTACTATACGAATCCAAAAGTACAACTGAAATGGACACTCTTATTGTTATGTTCAAGTGATGAAAAAGTGAAGTACGGTATTTCTGATGCTAAAAGCATTTTTAGCGTTAAAACATTTAACTAACCGCTAATTTTTTTATCGCATACTCCTAAAATTAAAAATGGTTCACTTGAAAAAAAAAGATAGATAACTTAAAAATCGCTTTAACGATTTTGTTCACAATAAGAAAGTTCAATAGTTCGTTTTCTTATTATTTGAAATATTTAAACAAAATAATATCTTCTTGCCAACAGTATGTGCCTGTGCCTCCATAATGGGCGCCGTCAAAAGAAAATGTAGAGGGAAAAGACTGTTTTTTTTTGTTCATCTATTTATTTATTTATTACGGGACTTGCCAAATCATACATTTACCTGATACGTTGTTAAAAACTAGAGAAGGTCATGAGAGCAATGACAAAAAAACATTAAGTACTATATGCAATGCAATCAAATTAAAGAAAATACTACAAAACCTATACAGTGATGGCGAAAGAATTGTCATGTGTTTCATTTTTTTGTAAAATAAATTAAGTGGAAATTTTAAACACTAAACAATGAGTGCATTTTCACAAATTTAAAACATCACAATGTCGTTTTCAGAAAACCGAAATAACAATTTAAAATATCCTGCTCAGTGCTCTTTGTATTTGCCTTCATCCTAATCAAATTGGAATTCTGATCATACAAAGTACGATGGCGTTCCAGTGCAACGATAGTGGTATATCTTAACGAATGTGCAGAAACGTCGTTTCCAGATCTTGCAACTCCAGACTATTTATCATTCCAGTTAAAACTTTATAAACACACATTTGCGCAAAATTATTCCTAAGGAGCGACTTCCCATTAGAGTTTGAAGAGTTTCATAATTGAAATTTTCAGGTGGATTCTTAAGCTTAAAAGTGTGCTGCAAAGTATGGACACCAAACACAAACCCTACTCTACTCTAAGTGACTTCTAACTAGGCTAATGTAGAGCATTTTCAGTGCATTCAGATTGTTCAAACCTTAAGCGTATCTTTGGATAAATCCTGGCATTTTAAGAGCCTTATTAGAACAGAGATCGATATCCTCAACATGTCTAGTTTTTGATTAAATAAGATACCCATACCGTGGATTAACTTGACAGATTCAATTTCGCTTCCATCAAAGGAGTAAGCGTTGACAATCTGTGACACGCTTCTGGTAAATTGGATAGTTTACTCCTTTTAGACTACAACTAAATATCTTTAAAGCGTCAACATAAAGCAGTACTTCACCATGGTCAAAACCGTTAATTACGTCGTTAATAGTCAAATTACAGTGGTGCAAGATGGAGACACCAGATGTAGCCAAGTACGGATGGAAGAAAAACGAATTAATAATGTGCCTTCTGTTAAATAAATATGAACTTAGCCAGTCCATGAGATTACCTCCCAATCAACAATTGCCTAGTTTAACGTCTATTTTACCGTATTTCTCCTTTCCGCGAAGAGATCGAACTCTACGGGATCTACAGCTTAACGTGGGCTCCAAACCATAGTTCTAGGTCACTCTTTCGACCCCTGCTCTGTACCCCCGTCGAGTTATCAACTCTCGGATTACTGTGCAGCCTTTGTTATTCATAAATTGATCTACTAAGTGTGTATCTGCACGAACCTTCACTATTCCGAACCACTACCTGACTGGGTTGGCGCGTAACACGACTGCTAATTTAGGTACAGGAACGCGGTGTGTCTTTAATATAAATTTAGCGAGTATCATTCTTTGAAGATTTCGAAAGTTATTGCTTTTAAAATTCTACACAAAAAAATCCATAGATTGACCATGAGAGGCAAATGGCTGGATAAAAAAAAAGAATTTTTATAAAATCAAACACTATCCAATGTAAACTGGTCCAACGTAATCTTGAACCTAAAGACGTTTACTTAAACTTAATGCTCGCTTTCTGCTACAAAGATGGCAATTTTGCTCTTGCGAACATATAAAGTTTCGATTGCCTTCTTAACTCTAGTCTCGCAAAATCTGTATACCATATTCAACCAGAACAGTTTTACTATTTAATAAGTGAAATACTTACCATCATCTTTTGTGCTACTTTCAGAAATTTCATCAGAAAGATTTTAATAATACAATATTAAAGATATCCGATACCTAAGAACTTCTCAAAAACTGTTAGGGTTAATAAAAAAAATTATTTATATTAACACTAACACTGCCGTACCAACACTATACAGACGCATTAACACAAAAAAACAATTAAATAAGCATTCTTTCGTTTTTTTCCGTCTGTTCCTCAACAATTTATTTTCAAACATTATTTAGTCCATATCTAAATTGATGGGTTATTAAGGTAGGCGCCTTAAATTTGTTTCAATATCTGTTATATTCTAAAACTTGATACTTCTGCTTACATTATCAATAAAATGGAACTAAATCACAGGTATATATATATATATATATATATATATATATATATATATGTATATAATATGCATTTAGCATTATATAAACTATATACATATAAGACAAAAAAATTGATGTTAACACTATTAAATAAATATTACATACTGCATTTTAAATACGTTTTATTAAATGCTATAAAATATAAAATAGAATTTAAGTTTAAAAAAATATTCCCATCGAATCTAACAGTCCAAAAAGATCAAAGAAACTATTAAAATCTTTCATTTTTGTTTTCCCAATCGAAATTAAATTCCGCTACTAAACTAATACCGTGTACATATTACTAACAATGACCCAGGACACCATACAAAACAAGATATTCGAGACCATTAAACTACTTAAGTGATGTTTAAAACTGCTTAAATCAACTGTGATAACACAAATAAAGCAAGAGGCAAATTACTATATTCCGTGTTGATGATAAGTGTTGTATATGCAAGTTTGGTGATTTTAAAATTTTGGGTCATATGACATCAGGTTACTAATCTGTCTGTAAAATGTCGCATTCGATTTATGAGTAAATTGTCTTAAAATGTATTATTCATTTATTCAAAGGGCAATAAGAATTGCAATATTGTTAAGCAAAAATATACAAAATACCATTATATTAGGTTTTTATATGCGGTATCCATATTTCAACATGTAATATGGCGTCGATAAGACATACAATGTTCTTAATACGACCGTTCTAGTTAATAAGTTTAGTTTATTATTTATCAGATATAAAAATATTAATATTGTTATTTACAAATGATATATCTTCTTACTCACAAATTAAATTTACGTTTACAACCAGACATTATATTAAATACTAATAATATTAACAGTCAGTAAAAATTGATTTAATCTTTTTCAGCAGATTACTAGTCTAGTCATTGCTAACACAAACTACATGGAGAATGAAATAATATAAAGAATATAAATTATTATAATGGCAAACTAATAAATCGTTTTTTCGGTATTTTCTCAAAACTCTTATACTTCACACGGCAGTATAGTGTAACAAAAAAAAACATCCAAGTGATATAGAAAATAATTTAGAGGATATTATTTTTTTTATCTAATTGCAAGAAAATTAATTCCAGCCAAATAAAATCTTCAAACTGAATTTGTATACAACCAATTTTGTTAAATTCATTACAAGTTAATAAAGAGTACTGTTTTCAATTTATTTAGGCAAATACATAAAATTTGACGTACACATCCTTAAATGTCGAGATCACAATGTTTGCTTCATGCCCACATCATTGCTTTTGGTAGCACCTAAATAAACTCTTGCTTACACTTTGTGCGTAATTGTATAAAAACAGTGATATTATTAAATTAGTCAAGCTGGAAAGGTATCATTTTAAAAATAGTTTGAATAATTTTTTCACTGTCTTGGTCATTGTTATTAACAATCTCCAAGTCCCAAGAATTAAAGTCGTCTAAATCACATTCAGATTCTACATCATCCACACCTAAAAATTAAATATATATTATGTCCAAAATGTGTATAAACACAAAAAAAAAAGCTTTTGATATAAATCCCCCTTAAAGTTAGTATAATAAATTAAAAAATACTGATAATTCTGGTCAAATGAAATCCAAGCTTATAACCCGACATATTAGGAGAAAAAATTTCTGAGAAAATAAATTATAAATAAATAGGATACAATAAGTATTACAATATCCTTTTATTAACATAGAACAGAAACTTACACGGCTTTGGTCAATTAAGAAATCATGGGATTAGACAGTGTCAAATTGGAATTACTATCCGACGTTTCGCCTTCGATTGCTTGAGGCATCTTCAGGAATATTTACTCCACGAGATATGAACACTGAATGAGCTCGAAGAGATTTAAGCGGGTTTTTATACCCGACTTGTGCTCACCGAACCGTGACCCTGTGTTAAGATCGGTTTCCACGTGTGATGTAGACCGTAACCCGTCTCTCTATTGAAATTTTTTGTATGTTTAAATATTTCAATAAATTCTCTAATTTTTCGTTTATAAAAACCTGGAACCGATGCTAGAACCTTGGTTTCCTTTACATTTATGAAATGGCCAGTGTTATGCTGGTGTTCAGCTACAGCAGATTGAATAAATTTGTTTCTTTTTAATACATTGTTCATGTTCCGGAAGTCTAGTTGATATTAAGTGCCTTGTTTCTCCCACATCCACTTCTCCACAGGAGCAAGGAATTTTATATAATCCTTCTGTTTGGAAAGGTACAATATCTTTCTGGGGTTGCAAGCATTGTCCAATGTTCTTATGTGTATTGAATATTGTACATATGTTGGACCTCTGAAGTAATCGTCCTATTTTGTCTGTAGTGCCATGTATGTAGGGAAGAAAAACACTACCTAATGGTGGTTCTTTATCATTCTCCTTTGGCGGAATTGGATTACTATATCTTTTAATTGAACGCGTAATATTATCAGTGCAATAGCCATTACCCTTAAGAGCTTCGGTTAGGTTCGATGTTTCCGATGTTAAAGAATCTTGATCAGAAATAGAAATAGCTTTGAATACTAGTGAGTTAATAACCGATTTCTTTTGTGCTGGATGGTGATGGGAATTTGCATTTAAGTATCTATTTGTATGCGTCGGTTTTCTATACACAGAATGTCCTAATAATGTACCATTTTCCTTCCTTTGAATACATACATCTAGAAAGGGAATCGCTCCATTAGATTCAATTTCCATCGTGAACTTAATATTATGATGTTGCTGATTAAGGTGGCCCAGAAATATGAGGAGATTATCCTGTCCATGAGGCAAAACAACAAAAGTATCATCTACATATCTGAACCAGTGCTTTGGTTTTAGTGGATCGGATGTTAGCGCAACATCCTCAAAGTCTTTCATAAAGATATTCGGTACCACAGGCGATAGAGGAGATCCCATAGCTGCCCCTGAAGTTTGTTCATATAAAGTTCCTTGAAAAATGAAATAAGTAGATATAAGACAAGCTTCCACTAATTGTGTAAAGTGATTCTACATCGAAACTGACCAAAATATCTTCGGGATCCAACTGGATTGTCTTAAGTTTCTCCACGAAATGTGCAGAATTCTTAATAAAAGAATCTGTTTTTCCAGTAAATGGAGTAAGAAAATTTGAAAGATATTTACCAAGTTTGTAGCGGTGAGTCTATTGCACCGATGGTCGGTCGAAGTGGTAGACTGTAGAACCTGGAAATCTTGGAGCTGCTTGGTTTTAATGATTTTTTCTCCGTTGGTGGTACACTGGCTGCGTTGATCAGATTGGTAACGCGTCTTTCTATTCTACTTGTGGGGTCTGCCTGCAAAACCTTATAGGTGTTATTGTCCAAAAGTTGAGTAACTTTGTCCACATATTCTGTTCTGTCCATGACGACTGTGGCGTTGCCTTTATCTGCTGAAAGTACCAGAATGTTTGCGTCTTTATTTAAGGTCTTCATTGCTGTTTTTTCGGCTGCGGGGAGGTTCGACTCCGGTGGTTTTGAATTTTTAGTCAGATATGAGACAGCGAAGATCATTAAAAATTCAAAACCACCAAAGTCGAACCTCCCCGTAGCCGATGATCAGGATATTGCTCTAACTAAAACCAAAGCATTGGTTCAGATATGTAGATGATACTTTTGTTGTTTGGCCTCATGGACAGGACAATCTCCTCATATTTCTAGACCACCTTAATCAGCAACATCATAATATCAAGTTCACCGTGGAAATTGAATTTAATGGAACGATTCCCTTTCTAAATGTATGTGTTCAAAGGGATGAAAATGGTACATTAGGACATTCTGTGTAGAAAACCGACGCATGCAAATAGATACTAAAATGCAATTTCCCATCACAATCCAGCAGAAAAGAAATCGGTTAAAACTCACTAGTATTCAGAGCTATTTCGATTTCTGATCAAGATTCTTTAACATAGGAAACATCGAAACTGACCGAAACTCTCAGAGGGAATGGTTGTTGCACTGAAGATATTACGCGTTCAATTAGAAGATATTGTAATCCAACTCCGCCAAAGGAGAATGAAAAAAAGCTACCATTAGGTAGTGTTGTTCTTCCCTACATACATGGCACTACAGACAAAATAGGACGATTACTTCGGCGGTCCAACATACGTACAATCTTCAATACACATAAGAAGATTCGACAACGCTTGCGATCCCCGAGAGATAGTGTACCTTTCCAAACAGAAAGAGTATATAAAATTCCTTGCTCCTGTAGAGAAGTGTATGTGGGAGGAACAGGACGCTCAATATCAACTAGACTTAAGGAACATGAACGATATATTAAAAAGAAACAAATTGTTCAATCTGCTATAGCTAAACACCAGCATAACACTGGCCATTTCATAAATGTACAGGAAACCAAGGTTCTAGCATCAGTTCCAGGTTTTTATAAACGAAAAATTAGAGAATCTATTGAAATATTTAAACATACAAAATATTTCAAAGAGATACAGGTTACGGTCTACATCACACGTGGAAACCGTTCTTAACACAGGGTCACGGTTCGGCGAGCACAAGTTGGGTATAAAAGCCCGCCTAAATCTCTTCGAGTTTATTCAGTGTTCAGATCTCGTGGCGTAAAAATCCCCGAAGATGCCTCATGCAATCGAAGGCGAAACGTCGGATAGTAATTCCAATTTGACACGGACTAATCCCAAGAACCATGATTTCTTAATATGTCCTTTTATTTACTAACACAATAAAATTTAAACATTTCCTCACAAATGAAATAAATATATAGTTTGTAAATGGGCACATAAAATAATATGGAATGAAAGCTTTTAAGAAATTGTAGTTGCTGAGATTGCAGGACTGACAAAATAAAAACAAACACAAGTATCAAAAACCCACCACCAGGTAGTAATTACACGATGAAAACTATTTTTTACATAGGAGGTAGAAACCGTTGCAAAATATGTAGAAAATTAGGTAATATACATATAAATCCTCTGATTGGTAGTCCTTCATTTGACTCAACCAAATTTGAGGTTAAATTTCTTTAGTTGCTAGTGTATATTAGGCACTCCAACGATCCGTCACTGTCATGTCATTTTTGGGTTGTTGTAGGACAAACAAACTGATTTAGCCAACGAGGCTTAAATATTGGTTTGATAAGTCCCACAATATTAGTCAAATAGCTGTCGTAGGACAAGCAGCTGTTTTGTTGGACTGCTTCATTTATATACAAGTCAGTGGAACATAACCTCAAACCTTAAAAAAATATGTGGATATATGAATATATTTTTTTATTGGATGTGTTATGATAGCTCAAAATTGTGATATTTCAGGACTATCTTGTCTATGATGTCAAAACATCAGGACATCTAAAAAAACAGTCAACTAAAAAAACTTACCGAAGGTAACACCCCTGTGTAATAAGAAATATAAAATGATAATACATATTTATAGTAAACTAAATAAAACAAGTAATATGACATAGGAAGACTTGATTAGGAAGCAAATATAACTAGGATAGTAGTAATTTAATGTTAATATATTAATGTATCTATCTAGTTTCTTTAAAAGAACACTTAACCTGAGATCTATTTATGCATAGAAAATTTTCATATAACAATCTTGGTAAGTTTCAAAGGTAAAATTTACATTAATTTGAAGTTTTGTGTTAATATGCTAGCAGTTGTCTTGCCTCTGTACCTGACACCTCGGATAAGAAAAAAAGTAGTGTTTTATAGAGACTAATCAAAATTCAAGACAATGAGCCCCTTGATAACTTTTTTACTAGGAGGGTGAATACAGGGTCCAAATTCAGGACGATCTAAAAAATTGGGAACGGTTGGCAACCCTAGTGCACAAAAAGGTTCAAATTATTCAAATCTCAAATAATAGTGCTTAATGGCTAAAGTTATACGTTTAGTAGTTTAAATGATGAGACATTTATTGAATATCAAATTTGTTTAGGACTAGTTTAAAGAAAATATTTGACTATTTATTTTAATTTTCCATTTTAAGTTATTAAACCTAGAATATGCAGAAAACTTCCGATGTAATATAAATAGTTTTCTATGTGTAGAAATCACCTAAAATAGATATTGTATTCTACTGATCCAGCTTTACCCACCACAATCACAGAGGCAACAACCCATATGAAAAACATGAAATAAAATACCAAAAGTCAGTATGGCAAAAATATATTTTGATTTTACCTACTAGTTTTTAACTTTTTTAAGGTTACTAACACTTTATTTTTTACCATAACTCTAATTGCATTACTTACAAAATGCATAACCAACTTAGAAGATTATTTATGTTTTTAAAAATTTATCTTTAATATTTAATAAAAACATAAAACATATATTGTCAAAATATATATGGATTTTTGCTATGCCTGCTTTACAGAGATTTAATATTAACTTAATAGCTTTATACCTATATGTTATCTTAAGTAATATTATCATATTTTTTCTAACATTCTTAAAATTTCAATGTAATGAAGTCACACTAACACGCAGCCAGAAATTCAGTTCTGAGGGAGTCCAAACCTCTCTACACCGATTAAGTGACTAAAAACACAGCGTTCATATAAACTGCTGGACAGAGCAAACTGCAAATTTTCAGGTAAAATTTAAATTCGAATATTCTTAACACGAGAGATACTGATATGCGGTTTTTACCTATGGCTTATAATTTTTATTAAATAGTAGCGACTTTAAGCGTAAAACTTACCTAAGCTAAAGTTATTTACACAGTCTCTGCAAATTTTCCAATATTCTATTAATAAATTAAACGTTTTTTAAAATTTTTAATATTTTTTAGAAATGATTTTTTTTCGAAAAAATTTGATTTTTTTTCATATTAAACTGCAATTTTTTATTAGTCGTTTGTTGTTTTTTGCTAGAGTTATTTTTTTATAATCTGAAGGGTGTGCTCTAAGCAGAAAATATACAGGATGTGCAAAAAATATGTTAAGATTAGCGATCGTAAAGATCGTGTACGTATATTTCAACACCCTGTAGTATAGAAACAAATTTAAATTTAAAATTTGTTATTCAACTTTTAAGGAATACCTTTCGATCATTTTCTCCAAAAGAGTTTTTTATATTCCTTCTAATTTTATTATTTTCAAAAATATAGGTATTTCTTATAGAGTCAAATTTGCCAACACCGGGTGACACAGGAAACATGTAATAGCCTGCAATTTTTTTAGTTTTAAAAATATCAATTTGAAATTTCCGGCATTTCTGTAACTTCATAAAAGGCAAATTTTCATTGAAAAAACAATTAAAAGTTACCGCTACTTTTTTATTTTAAATGAACCCTGTATATTTTAATGAACTAACGTATTCAACCTAAAATTAGCTTTTCAACGATATATCGTCAAGTTAACTTTTTTTCACTATGGCGGCTAGACAGACATTTTTGAAAATTCAAAATTGCCGCTTTATAAAAAAAATGCAGACACTTTTTACAAAATAATTGTTTTAAACAGTCCAAATTAAGCTCATTTGTATTTTTTTTAGAACTGTATGATTTAAAAATAGTTTTAGGTAATAATAAAATTTCTTTTTATTTCTTGTTTGAACGAAAGAGCAATTTATTCCAATATTTTTAATTGCACCTTGTATATTTTGTCAGTCATTTTCGCCCTTAAAATTCCTTTTTAAAAATGTATCACATGTTTAAAACAAATATTTTACAAATAGTAACTTTGTATAAAGCGGCAATGTAGAATTTTAAAAAAATGGCTGTTCAGCCACCATTTTGGAAACAAAAGTTAAATTATGATATGTCATTGAAAAGCTAATTTTAGGCTGAATACTATAGCCTAAAAATATACAGTATCCTATTTGAAATAAAAAAGGCGGGGTCCCTTTCAGTGAAGCCGGAGGTAACTTTTAATTGATTTTTCAAAGAAAATTTGCCTCTTAAGAAAATGTCTCAAATTTCAAATTGATATTTTTGACTAAAAAAATGGTAATCTGTAATATGTCTCCTGTCTCACCCGATATTGACAAATTTGGCTCTAAAAGCAACACATGTATTTTTAAAAATATTAAAGTTAGAGAGAAAACAGGTTTGGAAAAAATGTTCAGTACACCCTAAAACTTAGTCAAAAACTAAATTTTTATGTTACAGGGTTTTGAAATATACTTTAGGATCACTAGATTTTTAACTAATCATTTTTGCACACACGCTATATTTTCTGTGTAGTTCAGACACTACAGATTAATAAAAAAAGGAGATTTAAAGGCTCTCTAGGAAGAAAACTTTACACCAAATGACTATTAAAAAGTTACAGCTGTAAAAACATGTAAATTACTCTATTTTTCTCAAGAAAAAATCACATCTCAAAAAATACTTAAAATTTTAAAAACTTTTCAAGTTGTTTTTTAAAATTTCACCAAAGATTAAAATTAGTTTCACGCCCAAAATCGGTAATATGCAATAAAATTAAGACATAGCTGAAAACCGCATTTCAATATCTCTCCTTGATTTAAAAATATTCGAATTTAAATTTTACCTAAAAATTCCCTTGTCACGTTGATTATCTCCAACAGTGTAGTTCAGGATTAGAAAACAGGCTTATTTTCTTTTAATTGTTACCACCGAACATTAACAAGACAAGAAGGAGCACTCGAAGCTCCTCCCCTTGATTTGCCTATTTTACTCGAATATCGGATGCTATGCTTTTTCGAGCCCTCGAAGTCGCTGCCGGGCGAGATGCATAAACCGGTTGTCCGTCATATAATAAAGTATTGAAATATACCACCAAACATTAGTAAATAAATTATTAGTAAAAATTGTCTTTATATTTGACGAAGCGCGGCGTGAAACTAATTTTTTATTTTTTAAAAATTAAAATAAGCATTTACCAATTTACTTAGTGTTTTATGTTTGGTAAATAGCTGGAAAATACCAATTAACTCCGTTCTATCTTTACGGGAAACTTTAAAACGCAAAAATTATTCATTTCTTTTAATAAGAAACTTAATCAGGATTGCCTCGAATGTTTTTTTGTCCTGATAAGAAATTGTGACGGAAAATCGAGAAATCCAACCGCAATTCAATTTTGTAAACCATTCAAGAAATGATTTACTCAAAAATATCTTAAAGAGGTTGAAGGTGCAAAATGTATCCAAGATATTAATACAGTTTTGGTTAATGTAACTCTTGATATATTCGAAGAATATAAAAATATCTATGTACAATGACAAAAATAGTTCTTTAAAAGTGTTTGCATGCCACTATATAAATCTTTCAATTACTGACGGTAATGCTGTAGTGTTTACATTACTGGCTATCTATTAAAAAATCGTTAAATTTCATCATATTGGATTCCTATCAATATTTTACTAGTTTCTACCTATGCCACCCTTGATTTTCGGGCATAATTAAAAATAAATTCAGTAAGTACTTTTTACATTGACAAACACCGGCATTTTGTTACGTCATGTTGAATTCTGCCACATTATACCGAGGTTTATCCCTATATCACATTTAATTTTTCTATAAAATTTAATGTCAATTGAATGTTAACAAAATGATTGGCCGTTGCACCATCTTAAATTCGTGCCAGAACTGTACCAGTTTATCTGTACATCACATTTACTGCTTGCACAAAATTTGAAATTAATCTAATAAGTAGTTTTTTCCGGCCGATTTTTTAAATATTTTATTAGGCTATCATTATGTTATGCTATATTTTATTCATACGAAAATGTTACCAGTTTATTCGCAACATTTGATCTTTGTGCAAAATTTAAAGAAATTGGATAATTAGTTTTTTTAACGTTTCACTAGTCCGCCATCTTGTTCCGCCATATTGGATTTTTACCAAAATATTACCAGGTCATCCACATAATTTTTGCCTAAAATGGAAGTTAATCTGATAAGTAGCTTTTAAGCTATGTCGCGAACTGACAGATCGACTGAAAAATTGACAGACGGATCGACGGAATTGATGAAACATTCTTTTTGGCATTTAGGGACGCTAAAACCTGAGGTGATTTTTTTCACGATTACAAATATTTCATTTGGCCGCCGTTTTGTTCCGCAATCTTGAATTATTACCAAAGGTTTACTAGTTTATCTCTATATCACAATTAGTTTTTTAGGCCGAATTCTTAAATACTTTACTAAGCCGCCATTTTGTTCCGCCATCTTGGATTAAAATTTTCAACAATTAATTTCCTTTTTTACTTAATTTTTACAAACAGTACTTTTTATAATTATATTAAGATCTATTAATTAAACAACTTGACGTTTTCTCCGTTTTTCTTTTAATACATATAAAGCAAAATAGGTTAAAATCAAAATTATGAATGGATATTTTTAAACTCGTTTTTAAATCACCTCGGTAAGTGAACGTTTATTCTGTATGCAGCTGTATGCATTTCTCCGATTCGTCGGCGCGTTTTTATAACCACAACATAAAAGTTCCGACGGACAGTGCCCCTTGTCTTGTTAATGTTCGGTGTTGTTACTATTGGAGAGCTCGTCTGTACTAGACACATTGCAACAGGTGCGAAAATTCGAAACATTTTGAACAAGTCAGGGGATCTAATTTGTAATAATTTTAGCGGAAAAGTTTAATTTTGTGTGTTAAAAATCAATCTGAAACATGTCCACCTACATCTCACAATAATTAGTTTTTACCTGCAAACTTTCCAAAACATGGAAAATCGTATTTTTATGAATAAGTGTTTAGTCACTCTGACCGTATGGTGTTATCTTCCATAAAGAGTCTGAAACAATATTGTTACATTGAAAACCTTGCTTTTTTTATCCGGTGAATATTTATAGAATATATTCATCTCACTTTTAATTCTTTCTTGGATTTCTCGAAAATATCATGATCAACTGCAAATAAAAACCTTAGTTTCAAATATCCACTTTTTAGTGAGCGTTTTGAGTTTTCTTAGAAATGTTCTATTTTAGAGACTTTTAGATATCCCTTACTGTCAGAATCGGATTTTTCTCTTTAAATTAAATTTTTTTGATGTTATAACATGTTAAACGTTATTTAACAATGCAAAGTTTGAATAGTTCCAAAGACCTCTCAACAAGATACAATTTTAAAAAATAGCCTACTTTCAACTTTTGTAAGGTTTGAACTACAAAACTGCTCTAGTAAGCAAGCAATTTAGAACTGTCAACAGTAACTGGAATTCTACTATTACAGATTAAATTTGTCAAAAACCCAAATATTTAAAGTGTCGGAAACACCCATAAACCCCTTCTGGTTACGTGCCTCAAGTCAAATTAACAATAAATACGTTGCAAATTTAAACAGCTAATATAAGCCAAATATACCAAGATTTTAGAACAGAAATAAAATGTAATACGTTATTTTCACATATTGAAATGTAAAAGCTTTAATATACCAGAGGTCACTCAACTAAAACACCATGAATATATGTTATCAATTAGATGACGAAGTTTGCGTGCGAGTACAGTGAATCTATTAAAATTTTGAATGGGGTCTACAAGATTTCGTTTTAAGAAAAAAAAAGTTATACACAAAAGTATTAAGGGTTTATCTACCCTAAGAGGCAATGTGTTAGAAACAGAGAGAAAATTGTAACAAATAAATCTAGCATCAATATCAAAGCAGGAATGCACATCCCCTAATGGCAGGATTTTTGTTCATTTTTTGCTATTTTTTAAAACAAGACTCGGCTCAAAATATAAACCGAAATCTTGTACATTGTATATCATACAACAAACAATAGACTGAATCTGTTGACAGTTTAACTTGTGGAAAATTTTATTATATAGTTATTTTATTACGATGATTTTTTTTTGTTGTCTTATTATATATTTTTTAATATTTATTCTTTTAAAAGACCTGCATATCACTTAACTAGATGCTTATTATATATACACTTACAGATTTGGCCTGAATTTTTTTGTTAGTTTCAATTACCTAGATAGCTTCATTGAAAACAGTTTAGTTTTGAAAATTTAAATACTGACACTTGGTAGATGGCAAAGTTGAATGTTAATACTATTTACACAGTTAAGGGTTTAATTAACTTGCCCATCTTGTAGTTTTTATTGAAATCTAAAGCTTATACGGAAGTGGAAAACTGGTTTGACATGGTATTGGTAGAATTGAGTATCGTTACCACATTTATTATATAATTAAGTTTGGTTGCTACATTTAGGTCAACAAATTGAAACTAAAGTGTGTTGGAATGAATAATGTCATATATGTATAGATGAAGATCCTTGTAAAATTAAAAAAAAACCAAATTGTAAGCTTTGGAATAAAAATTCAAAGACAGAATTTTTTACCTGTTGTAAACTTCCAACCTCTATTTTTTCGTATATCCAAGTCAGCTGAGATTCTGATAGTTTTAAGATTATTATAGTTTTCCTTAAACCATTTTATATCAGTTTTCCTTCTAATATCACTAACTATCCAGATTTTTCTAGGGGGTGCTAAAACAAGAATAAACATTGAGTTGGCAATTTCTATCATTGCAGAAAAAATAACATCACTTTAGAACATTTTTGTGACTGGAGTAAAAAACGTAATTAGTTGAGTCAAAAGGCATTTTAAAAATTATTTTTTTATGGGTATGTTTATTATCGAAAGATTTTCTGCTTTTAATTCTTTCTAGTCCATTTTGATCTTAAAATTCTTTTAAGAGCTTCTATTCTTATGATTTTTTTTACTTTCGAAATGTATTGCTATTTTGTCTATAGTTTGTCACCCATAGAAACCACATACAAAATATGGGATTTGAACTTTAAAAATATGTTTTTTAAAACAGTTGCAATAAACAAAAATTTTATAATATATATATATATATATTATTATAATAGAATAATGTGTTTTAATAAATAAAATAAGTATTAGTGGTGGGGTAAGTATTTAAGAAGCTGAAGCCTAGCCGGTAGGCTAAACTGGCCTTCATAGCCTACCCCAAGTACTCACATCAACCATCTCCCCGACTTCTAGCTTATACTTGCTAGATCTATTTATATAATAGTCTAGCTATGCTTCCAAAGATCCTCAAATTCGTAGCTCTGAAGGACGGCGCAAATATGTCTTGCTACTGTCTATTCCTAGCTTCATATCTCCACAAGCGGTATAGTGGAGTTTCCTCCTACACCTAATAAAGGCACATGTCTCTCAATTCTTTGTCTGCCTTACTTTAATTAAGTACCTGAATATTATTGGAACTTGTAGTCTGATTATATTCTGTGAATAGAATAATTTAAATTTTTCTTGGATTGACTGGCAGTCCACTATGTTCACATTAAATTTCCATTTTTTTAGTAGTCCTTCTATGACAAAGAATCAAAAAGTTGGTGGAAGGCCTTAGCATTCTTCTCCTTCCTTTCCCTGTTCAGAGGAAGCCCTACAAGTCTCGTCACTACAAGTGACCTTTCTCGTTATGGAGATTGTAATCAGTTTATAGTAGAGCACCCACTTACTCGCTTCCAGGTGTTCTTCAGCCTCCACTCTGAAACATGCATGTTTCTGGTTTAGCGGTCTATCACCCTCAGTAGTCTGGATAGATCAATACCCAGGCCATAGCGCTAATTTCTATGTCGCCTATCTTAAAGGGCTTGAGCTCAAGCAGCAAACGCCTTAACTGACTTGTACTGTCATCAAGAACCAGCTGCTGTTTTTCATGTTTAAGAAGTGAAGAATGGTCCTTCGTACTGGCTAGCCTGTCTAGACTTCTTTTTATAATAAGCCACTTTAGAACTGGTCTGATATGGTTTACAAAGATAAACTTTTCTGTAGTAAATAAGAATACTTGAAAATAAAACCCATTTTAGTGGTCCTATTAAAAACTTCTGATATTTGTTACTGGTTATTATGAATGCATACTTTATTTTGGTCTTTTTTATCGCCTTATCTTTGATTTGATTCAAACAATGAAATAAAATAAGCCAACCTAAGCTAAAAACCCCCATTATAACAAAGTTTTTAATGAGGAATATGGAATCGGTTTTATTATTTTGTTTTATACTTCGATTTAAAACATCTTCGATAACACAATGCTTACCTGCTTTACAAGCAGCCCTGCAAAAAAAGCCGGCATCTTTTTTCCTAATATCATCACTCCAATTTATCATATCCAGTCTATATTGTTCTTTATAGGGTCCATCACTCATTAATTCCTTTATTTCCAAACAATGGTTTTCAGCATAAAGTTGTTTTAGAGGCTCTGATATTCTGACTATACAGCAGTTATTATCCCCAATCCTATAATTTATTTTTATTAGTTATCTTGTGTCCAACGATAAAGTTGACTTAAATTTTTTTTTCTAAAACATATAAATAAAGTAATCATAAAAATAAATTGTTTTGTTTAAAAATATAAAGAGCTTCTTAACAATGCTTTCTACTTTTCAGATAAAGTCAAAATTTAATGCAATTTTGGGTTTTTGATTCAGACTTGATTAGTAGCGTAACGAAGAAAAATTGTATTTAAAACAAAAACTGTTTACATTTTCTTGTTATAAACTACATATCATTTTTAGTATTTATAAATGAAAAAAAAATTTTTTTTACTGTTTGGACCTATGAGAAAATTCTGAATCTGGTTGGCTCAAGATGGTTCAGCAGGGCTACCTTCATATGATGTGCCAATATCACAAGATTCTTACCGAAAAATCTCCTCCCTATCTCTACAACAAAATTCGATTTAGAACAGACATTCACAATTTGCTCAATGGTGGGATTGACTGTGAAATATTGCTGGAGTCAGTCTCATTTTTGGTTCCTATTAGGAGAACGAGACAATCTCAACTAGTTTCAGAAAAATACCACCTTACAAATTATGGGTTTAGCGCATTAGTTGACCGGCTAGTATGCAACTACAATCGTCACTTCCCAGGGTATAACATTTTTAGGCTCAGTACTTTGCAGCTAAAAAGGCAGTAAAACAGATTGGTTTTGTGTTTTCTGTCTTTCCTTGTTCGCGTCGATTCTGTGTAATTTTGTTATATTTATGTATTATGTTACTTTTGGACCTGAAATTTTTCTATCATTGTATATCCTTTTTTTATTTACCTGCTTTTGCCGGGGTTGTTTGACTTTTTTGACGTTATTTGCGAATTCGTAGCATTTGGAATGTTTAGCATTCTGTAGTGTACGTTTCAGAAGGGCCACTTGTCCGATGCGTGCATCGGCTACATACTTACATTAATATACTTAAACAGTGTATATCTATACTGTTTAAGTATAAAATAAAATGATTTATAAGTTGACCTAAAAATATTTTTATAAATATTTTATTTAATTGTACATTGTGTGATTTTTTATTTGGGTATGACTTATAGTAATTTCTGTAATGCCCATTTAACAACTTCTGTTCATTGTTTCCTCAAGAATAATCAGAAAAGACATAAAAAAAAATTACCAATTTCAATAAAATTAAAATAAACATCATTCGACGGCTTGAATACGTTACTTCGTGAAATACGGATTTTTAAAGTTAGACAGAGTCTATTAAATGCGTTGACAGTTTATGGGTTTTTCATGAAGAGGCTAGGCAGATTCTGTAAGCTTCTGTTTACTCAATATGCCGACGGATTTTACCATAAGACTACGACTTTTTTATTCAAAAAATTGCGAGACCCTACCTTTTTTCTTTTTTAAAAAATGATAAATAATATTTTTCAATTTTGATTTCATATCTATATACCAAATTTCAACTCTATCAGTTGACTAATGCTTTTTCTCTTAAGAACCAAATGTAATCAAACTTGAATTAAAGTATCACTGGATATTATTACTAGAATCAATGGATGAGGAATTTATTCGATTGTTTCTACAGACTTCTTTATAATTTTGACTTTGGTTATTTCAATAAATTAATAAAAATCTTCTATTTATTTTTAGAAAGGACGAAATAGAAAAAGCTTGTTTTACTCATTTTTGTGTTTATTAAAAAGTAAACAAATAAAATAAATAACCCAACTGAAAATATATTACATTAAACTGAATAAACTTTGCATCAAGTTGGACGAATTGTTTCGGACCCTTGTATATTTGCATTAACAAAATGCAGTTTAAAATTTAAAAAAATCAGTAAATTCGCCATTACCCACAACTTCCTTTGTATAAAATTCCACTGCTATACATAATAAATTATACTATGTTTTAAGTTTTTAATTTATTATTATTCTAATTAATCTTATTTACTTTTCATATTTTTATTTACATAGTCTATAAAAAGAAATTATGTTATTAATTATTTTCACCCAAAAAGAAGGTGAATTTTACTGAATATTTAAATATTTTACTAGGTCGACATCTTGATTTGCCAAATAGATTACAATACATTAAGTATGAAAATGAATTTAACAACTTTTTTTTTCTATACAATACAACCGTTTTACTTTTCTTAGCATTAAGTTCAAAAACACGTTCACTGCACCAGTCTTCAAAATGCTTAATGTCATCTTGAAGTCTGTGGCAGTCCTCAGCCGATTTTATCTCTTAGCATATCTTTACATCATCAAAGCGCCACTTTCGAGTGTTTAAAATAGATCGATTTTTAAATTAAATGATGTGAATATAACCTTTCATAAAATATTCTTCACCTTAAGTAATATAATAGTAATCTTCTAGTAACAAGACATTTATTAATGTATATAACCCAAAAACAAAACAACATCTATGGATTTTATCAGTAGGTAGCGGTGCAATAATGATGTAAATATAACTTTCTATAAAATTAACCAGAGTGATGGAGTGATTCCAGTTTTTAAGAATGATAACAGATAAGATATGTCTAACTATAGATTTGTTAATCTGTTGCCAACTTTTTCTTAAAAAATTTAAAATAACTTGATTATTGTTGGTCAATCACTGAATTGTATCATTGATGAAATAGAAAATAAAAATTTTGTCTCGGGAATTTATTTTGATATAAGCAAGACATTTGATCATGAGATATTACTGAATACTCTGAGAGTTATATGGTGTGCGGGGCTTACCTAATAAAATATTAAGGTCTTACCTAACTAATAAAGAGATAACTGTTTACATTGGCTCTTTCACAAAAAATATTCAGGTTATAAACCAGTCAACAAAGGAGTACCACAGGGATCCATACTAGGATCGATGTTGTTATATTTTTGAAACCAATTTTTTTCAAAAAAAAAAAAAGATCATAAAGTTATTATTATTTTAAGGTTGGGAACCTATGATTTCTACTAGAGAATTCAAGGAAGATAGAATGCCATGAATCCGCCACTACAATTTCGTAATTATTTAGAATGATGAAGTGCGATGTATGTCTAGTGAGGCCTGTTTGTGATGGATTGTGTACGCACGTTTTGTAGAAGATGTATAGAAAGGTTATTATAACTCATACTATTTTATCCTAATTAATTTATCTTGGTTTGTATCTTGTTTGTTTAACAAAGAATAAAACAACACAAGAAAAAAATGCAATAATATATAGGCATTTCATTTAGAAAACGGAGATTGCTACCAGTTTAAGGTAAAAACAGCAACACTGCACAATTTAAAATATTTTAAAGAGAGTTTATATTCATCTATGGCCAGAGTCAAATTTTCAAAATAATCTATTTATTGGTTTTCTAGTTGCTTCTAATAGGCCACTCACCATGAATAACCCTGTATAAAGACCATAGAAATATTAAAAGTAATCGATTGGCCCCATTTAATTGCCAACATTAGAAAGGGAGATCCAAAAGAAAGAGAGCTAGTCCAGTCAAATTTATAGAGTTTATGGCAAAACATCTATATTTTTATATTCTAAGCGAATGTGAAGGAGTTTTATAAAATTGGTACTTAAAATAGTTAATCGAGGTTTACCAAAAATAAGTTAAACTATTCATCTTTAAAAAATGGTATCATGCATAATTACACTTTCAAATCTGGGAAAACATTTATTACCTTTGTAGCAAAAATTATGTAGGTATTTTTAACAATATCAAAAATTGAAAACATTTGTTTTATAATATTAGGTATTATTATTTGATCATATTAAATATGTATTACCTGCTTGAGATATCAATAAAGAAAACAACACTATTTGAAACGAAAGAACATAATTTATTTTTGCTGAAGTATTACTAACATTTTAAAACTTACAAATTAACTATATTAAAATAACTACATATATAAATCTATAAAGTGTGTTCACGGATGAACTTAACTATAATTGTATGAACTTTCTTAGTGTCCTATAAAATTACTTAATTGCTCACACCCTAAACAAATAAAACAGCATAAAATATTCATAAAAAATCACCTGTCTACAAAAAACGAAATAATCTCCATACAATGCACAATATAACACCTAAACAAATTCAAATTCAAATTCAAAATATGCTTTATTGTCAAAGAGTATAAAGTCTTGTAGACAAAGCCAATATGGAAAAAATTTAAAAAAAATCCCCTGTGTACAACAGACAGTCACTTTTGTATAAAATAAAAATAGAAACAGAAATGTCAGTCACATATTAAAATGAGTTTAGCTATTTAAAATGTACACAGAAAAATATACAGTAAACTACACAGGAACACAAAAGCAAAAGTTATACAAACATTTTAAAAATTATATACACATTATAATAAATTGAAAATGAGTTAAAAAAAAGTTCATTTAAAAAATACAACAATAAAAAAAAATCAATTCAAATCAAAAGAGTCACTATAAAATTCTCCCAACTCATAGTATGCCCTTTCCAAAAGTAATTTCTTTACCGAGCTTTTAAAACATTTCAGGTTCAAAGTTTTAATCTGTTCCGGCAGATGGTTATACATCTTTCTACTCTCATAAATTATGGAAATTTTTGTTAATGCTGATGATGGGATAGGAAGGCGCAAATCACGAGAATGCCTTGTGTCATAAGTATGGTTTGGCAAAGGCATCAGATTCCTGTGCTTATAAATCATGCAAACCGTTTCTGAATTTGAATTTTGAATTTAAAATAAATAAAGATGTTAAGGTGAGTATTTTTTGAGATTTGAAAAATGGTCTGCATGATTCTCTACAGTTAGCCCCACAGATGCTCCTTACCGCGCGTAGAACAAACAGCGGCTGCAGCAAGTAATTACAAGTATGACCCTAAAACATTATTCCATATCGCAGATGAGATTCGACAAGAGAGTGATATACCATTTTTGCTGGTCCAGTCCCAATCTCTCCGTATGAACAGCATAACACCCTGAAGAGACTCGTTTAGCCACACTCAGTACATGATCATCAAATTTTAATAATTTGTCAAATGAGACTCCCAAGAACTTTGTTGTTATGGTGTTCTCAAGAAGAGCACCTCTTAGGTATAAATCTCCCAGGTTAGATCGAAACTCTACCATGTTGGTTTTGCTGACATTGACAGACAAGAGACTCGCATCACACCACTGCCCAACCATCGGAAGATCCACTGGCATTTTTTCCCTTAACACACCAAGATCAGAATCACGCCACAGTCCCCCAACACCAACTGATGCCAAATAATTGACATATAGGAGGAAAAGAACTGGGCCCACAACTGAACCCTGTTGGACTCCATGATTAATGGCACCAGTCTCGGACACATCCTCTGCAATGGCAACCCTCTGTGTGCGGCGATCAAGATATGACCGAAACCACTCCAGAGCCACCCCCCTGAAACCATACACAGTAAGCTTGCTCAACAGTATACCGTGATTTGCACAGTCAAACGCCCTTAACAGGTCACAAAACACTGCTGCAACTGACACTCCACTATTTAGACCAAAGTACACGTCCTCCAAAAATTGAAACACTGCATCCATAGTACTTCTGCCTGATTGAAATCCAAACTGACAGGGATATATGATGTTATTACGCTTAAGATATGATAATAAGCGCACTTTAACTAATTTCTCAATTACTTTTGAGATAGTGGACAGTAACGAAATAGGCCTAAAGTTTCGTGGAACGCTCAGATCTCCACCTTTATGCAGTAGTATAACCCTAGCACACTTCCCAGGAAACTTACCAGTAAGCCAGGAGTGATTGACAGCCTCAGAAAAGACCACCAATGCCTCTTTAGACCATGAAAGAAGAATTTTAGCCAAAATCCCATCCTCACCCCTGGAGTTTTTATTTTTTAATGACTTAATTATTTGTTTAAGCTCTCCTAGATCAGTGGGCAGAAAGAAAAATGATTCTGGAATAGAAATATCCCTCAAATAATCCATAGGATCTAACACAGCATTTATTTTTGAGATAAGCTCATCAGCAATGGAACAGTAATACTGGTTTAAAACGTTTGGAGGCATATCAGGAATACCCAACACAGGTTGATTTGAGGATCCTCTAATATCATTGACAATAAGCCAGTTTTCCCTTTGAGTGTTGCTGGATCTAGATAAACGTTCAGAATAATGAAGCTGTCTTGCTCTTTTGATAAGCCTCCTATAAATCACACTATACCTCTGATAATAACCCAAAAATATTGCATTATCAGTAAATTTTTTAATTAAATGCAAACATCTCATGTTTGCTGTGGAAATTTTTAAGCCCTTAGTAATCCAAGGTTTTTTTTTCTTTTTTCGTATTTTTTGAATGGGAAATGACTTATTAAAAGTTTGCTGAAGTAGTTCATGGAATCTTTCCAGAGGATCATCAAAGTTAAATATACAGTGCCAATCGGCCCCCAAACATTCCCGATCAAATTTATTGAAGTTAGCTCTACCAAATAATCTACCTCGTTTTACTTTTCATGTTTTTATACTTTTTCTTTCAATCTCAACACTACTTATTATACCTTCATGATCCAATAAACCTGAATTTACCACTGAATAATCAATACCACAAGAATCCAAAGATGAGCAAAAATAATCAATTGTTGAAAAAAATTGAGCAATATGAGTGGGAGAATTCACATACATTACTAAGTTATAGGATTGGAAAAGGTTACACAAGTTAATAGTATTTACCGAGAATTTTTCATTATAATCAATATTAAAATCCCCCAGCAAAATGACATTAGCCTGATCTGATAGTAGAGACAGGACTCTTTTAAGCTTACTAATAAATTTGCCCACATTAGAAGAGGGAAAACGACAAAAGCATATGATATAGATTCCATGTTTTTGCACAAAAATTATGGACATCTCGAAAACCTGACCTTCATTTACATCATCAAATTTATCAATATTTTGGAATTCAAATTCCTCTAAGAAGGAGCACCTAGCTAATATCATTGTACCTCTGTGTAACATTGAAGTCCGGCAGTATTTTGATAGCAAAAGGTATTCATCAGAAATAACGAAAAATTCTTCTGGCTTTAACCAGTGTTCACAAAAACAAACAATATCGGGATAATTAATTGAATCTAAAAATAAAAGAAATTCTTTATGCTTATTTCTTACAGACTGAATATTTAGGTAGAAAATAACAAATAATGTTTTATCTATTCTAATTTTTGGATAATTCTTTACTATTAACCACATTGTTACTGCCTGTGTCTTTGCCCAAATCAGACGATATCAATTGCTCAAACAATCGAGAAATAATAATTCTTTTTGATACCTAAGAGTTATTTATATTGGCATCTAGCAAACAAATATTGTCGTGCTATAACAATGCCCTTTTAAATCTACAATTAAAATTAAAAATAATATTCTCAGTCTTACTACTAAACTTTCTGAAAGGAACAGATAGAGAAGCAACATTTGTGTTTTTACATATCGATATCTTATTTATGATTTCGTTAACAGATTGTAATTTTTTATTTTTAAAATCATTAAAACCGCCTACAACTATAGATCATCAAAAGTCAAGTATTTTGTTAGATTTTTAAAGTCTTTTACTATATTTGAAAAAAGAGCGCCTGGTTTTATAACAGTTTGAATAGTCACATCATCTCTAAATTTTCGCGATAATATTTTATCAAAATTACGTCCCTGCTGATCGCACAGAATAAGAATTCGTTTAATATGGGAAATGTCTAATCCACTATACATCCTACAAGGCACAGAAACGGGATCCCTAACCTGCTGAGAGCAGTCAGATGCTGAGCTTTTAAGGTCTGTCAGCTCTTTCTCTTCCATCTCATTCTAGAGTCAATTACAGCACCAAATGGCTGGTCCATTTTAATTTAATATGTCTATAAAGACTCAAACGGTATAACAAAAATAAAAACATAATATGTATACATTACTATATTGAATATTTTTGTTAATTTTAAATAGATTAACAAATAACTCATTTAGGGCAATTTCTCAATAAAGATTTCTTTTAATTGTATGCATCACAAGGAGGCTTCTGACTGACTTCCTAGATTTTAGACTGAGTGAACTTTAAGCTAAATTGAGTCACTTTGGGAAGAATATACAAACTCCAAGCGGAAACCATAAAAATGTTGGTACAATAGATAGATAGTTTTTATTAATGTTTTAACAAATAAATCGTCTTTCACTCTTCATTACATTTAAGGTTTTAAAAAAATCAAGTAAGATATAAACACACGATAAGTTTTACAACTAATAGCAAAAACAATAAAATTACATACCTACATTATACAGAATAAAACACAAGCTACAATTTGAAATACACATCACTTAGCAATATCATCGCTTAATTTCGATCTACTTACAGGTTAAATTATAGATTTCGTGCCACACATAACAAATAAGTAAGATGTTTTATTTTAGGAATAATACTTCATTACATAAATCTAGACCATTATATGAACTCATAGATACTATAAAAAGCATTTTTAATGAAAAATGTTTTGATCCTGTTTTTAAAATAGAATAGATTTAGAGTTTTTTGTTTGAGTTGAGAGTTTGTTGTGAAAAGTTACAGGGATGGAGTTCCTGGCTCACAAGATGAAATTTTTGTGGGCTTAGTAGATATGTATTTCTAGTGTTATAGTTGTGATAATCAGAAAGATTGTAAAATATAAAAGCAAGGTTGGGTTAGAATTTTGAGATTTTTGAAAAGTGGACAGCAATGATCTCTGTAAACAGCTTTGGACATGATTGAATAGACTTTTTTTGCCTAATGCAGATTCTGTGGTGTTTCCCTAAAAAGATATTCTATACGAGACATAAGACTCAAAAGATGCTTTAGTCTTCTCAATAAAAATATGCTGGATGACAGTTTTTCTACAAAGCTCATCAATGTGGGTACCTCACTTGAGTCCATCATCCCTAACATACCCAGAAGCCCCACATGCTTATCTACTAAAAGCCTAGGGTTGCTGAAGCCTCTGCGTTTTGTCTTTGATCATTTTAAGCTTTTTATGTTAAAACCATTGTCCTGCTTTATTCTCAAGTGATGCAATATCATTAACTAGGTCTTCAGGGTCCTGTTGCATACAGATCAATGAAGTGTCATCAGGATACAATAAGCAAGTATCTGCGAGAAGATAATAATAGAGATTGTTGGTATACATAATGAAGAATAATGGACCCAATACCAATCCCTGAGGGACTCCTTAGTTGATCCCCTTGGGTTCAGAATAGTTGTTGAGCAAACCGACAAACTGGCTTCTGTTTTGAAGGTAAGAAGTTTCATAAGCAGTCACTGGTGGTTGATGCAGTCAAAGACTTGCTGAGGTCGCACAGAGTAAAAGCAGTATTTTTTCCCTCTTCAAAACCCTTGATAATGTCTTCCATCAGTCTTGCTTCCACTCTTGTCTTATCCTGCCTAGAGCCAAACTGATTTGGACTCATATTTTTCCAGGTATTGTGATATTTTAGGTTCAAGCAATATTTCAAAAATCATTCTGAAAATGAGAATGATAGATATTGGTATATAGTTGTTTACATCATTGATAGATCTCTTTTTGAAAATAGGTACAACTCTACTTATTTTAAATTCACTTGGAAAGATGTCTTCGCTTATGCACACATTAAAGAGATGTGAAAGTGGCTGAAATAAATGCATTGTAAGGAATTTTAATATTTTACTGTTAAGTCCTGTTTAAAATATAACCAAAACTTAAGCTTATGGCCATGTTTAAAATATAACCAAACAAATATCGTTTTATCTTTATACCTAATAATAAGAACACCCTGTTATTGATTGTTTTTCGTCATGTGACTTCAATAAACCAATCGATATACTTATTTTTAATGACTAAATTTATTGTTAATAAATTTTCCTACATGAACCAAGTTTTAGTACCTTATTACTGCTATCTTAAAAATACCTTCTATGTTGTTAAAATATACTATACTCACATATTTTTCAGTTTCTCGCAAATAAAATCTTTTCCAGACTTTCTCTTTCCACTGAATAACAACAAAAGACTCTGGAAGTTTTGATCCAGGTTTTCCATTATTTCCTAAATAACCACAACACAAAATCACTGATTATTTGGTTGTTAATCTGTAACAAAACCAAAACACGCAAGTTGACACTTGACGAAAATATAAACATAACTGTGACATAACCATTGACATATTATACTAGGAGGATATCGTAGTATAATACGTCAATGGACATAATCTAACCTTCGATTCTTCAAACTTTCTTCTGTTCTTGAGTTTTAAGGCCTTGAGCTATCCCCTCAACCCTTGTACTCCTGCCTAATTAGGCAATCCAGCGACCTGTCAAATTCATTTTCGGATGACAGTGGTTGGCACACAAAACGTAAACAAACATGCGTAAATAATGAGTTTATTGTTTTAAATATCAATTATCTGTTTGACTCTTAAGTTCATAAGTTTATTTCGGCGTGTTTTTATAAAGTTGTCTTTTCAAAAGCGTTTTATTCAATAAAACTGACTAAAATGCCTGTAACTTGCATTGTGTTTGGCTGTGGAAGTCGTCGCGATCGGGACAATATTTCCTTTTTTAGAATTCCTACTGTTCTAAATCTTCCAAAGAAACCTGAGAAAAATGCATTGTCTTCCAAACGTAGGGCTCTGTGGATAGCTGCTATAAAACGTGCTGATTTGACAGAATCCAAATTAAAGTACCAAAGAGTCTGTAGCAGGCACTTTATTACAGGTAAGAATAGTATCAATGTATCATATTTATTAGAGTTTTTAGATACTCAAGCTCATCTCAAACATGCTTTATTGCTAATAGAGTATTATATAGTTTTTGTCCATATTTTAAATTTTTATATATGAGTATTAGGGACTAAACTTATTATCTAATAATCATTGGAAAAAATATCATTACAAGCAGCTAAAAAAGCCAAAAGAGGTAAAGTCGTCTCCAAGTTCTAGCCCAAAACAAATGAGCAATAGACAAGCAAAATTAAATTGTACACCCACAAACTATAAATATCTTTATGTGTACATGTCTATGTAATTTCATTTTTTATATAAAATTGTTCAATTCTTTAGGTGAGCCTGCCGATTTAGAGAACGAAGGGCATCCAGACTGGGTTCCCTCCCAAAATATGGGACACACAGCACGAAGTGTCATAAAGAGACCTCATGATGTTGACCGAAAAGAACGGCTAGACAAAAGACACAAGATACAGCTATTAGGGGTAAGGCAAATAAAATTTTGAAATCCTATTGGACGCATAATATACTTTTCTTGTAGGCATGTTTTCTTTTCCACTTGATATAATTGCTTTTTCAAGAAGTATTTAAATCAATTGGATTTTTTAATTGAAAACTAAAACAACCATTTTCGGGTCTCTGTTATTTCTGAGATCGAATCGTGATTTAGCTGCATAAAAATGGAGATTGTAAATGTAAAAATGTCTGATTTTATAACAACATAAAATTTAAAATATAAGAATCAAACTGGGTTTTTGGATTACAGATGACAGGAGATAAATGTCAAATGATAACAAAAACCTACTAAACCTAATTTGATTTTAGTGCACCATGCAAATTAATAAATTAATCTAATTTATATGTAGACTCAAACAATTTTTCTTTTAATAGGAGCAAAGTGACTCAAATCAAGACGTCCCACCTGAAGCCGAATCTGAAGAGGTAGATACTGGTGTCTCTACCCAAACTGACTTAACTATGGACGAACTAGCACAGCGTTTTGAACGGCTAAGCTTTGCATCAAAAAAGATTGAAATTCTGCAAAGAAGAGTGGACAATTCACCATTTGGATTAATGGATGACATATCAAATGTTGAAAAGTGGAAGTATTATTGTGGTTTCGATTATAAGTCTCTTAATTATATTTTATTTCCATTAGTAGTAGAATATATATCAGTATTAAGCACAACAGCTTTAAGTCCATTTAACCAATTATTACTAACTTTAATAAAGCTACGCATGATTTTTTACAGGAGATATACTTAATATTTGATAGCTTTACTCAAGTTTAGTTAATTTCTATTTTTTAAAAAGAGATTGTATATATTTGGGTGCACGAAGTCTTTGTTTCTGAAATGCAGCCTCGTAAAGGTGCAGCCAAAAAAAAATTAAGTTACAACTTTTGACATTTAGATTTAAAAATACCTTTCCTATGCTTGCTTTCAGTAAAATTAAACTAAGAGTACATTTTTGACATTGAAACTACTCAGATGTGATATAGCTCCACTTTTAAAAATATATTTTAACAAAAGTATTATTATATTATGGGCTATTTTTTTCCCAAGTTTTGCACGGCATGATTTTTTACAGGAGATATACTCAATATTCGATAGCTTTACTCAAGTTTAGGTAATGTCTATTTTTTTAACAAGAAATTACTTATATGTGAATTATGTGATAGGAAACGCAGATATGAAGACATAATTTTATATGATTATATATAAATGGATAAAAAAATTCAAATACATAACCTGGAACATAAAAATGTGAAAAAGATTTCAAACTAAGTTTTGGTTATTTCCAGAGTTTTCACCTGCTGTTAAATAAAACAATGATCACCATTATTGTACTATTTATTTCGTTTATCACAAACAGTAAAAATTACACTTCTTGATGTGGAGGATGGCAGTTCTTACAAAACCATGGTGAATTTGGTAAGTCGTCCAGCTTAACACATTCAAAATGAAACCACTGAGTTTCACACTCATCTCCTTCGCATCTTATCATCGGTCTCCCATCATTTACGCCATTACATTGACACCAATGAGTAATTTTTGCCATACCTTGCTGTCTAGTAAAAAACCTTCCTAAGAGCTCTGGCATTATTACCTCAGAATGAAATTTTAGTGCTATTTCAGAATTTTCATTCCAAAACTGCCAATCTGGCAAAATTCTTTCTTTAAAAAAGATTCCAGGTGACCAAATGACAAAATCGCAATATTGTAAGGAACTCACAAATATTTGCATTTGCACCTGGTAATAATAAGAATGTTTCTTATCAAGTGTTAATTTATCATTTTGTTTTACTAAACAGCAGCTTGCCCCCTCTGCAGCACTCACAATACACTATTCTAACAGGAGTCGCAGCTAACTGAAGTCATTTTTCGCTTACCAAAAGCCCAACTTCATTAATAATAAAGTTTGTATGGTTTTCTTCTTCCATATAATGCCTATACTCTTCTACTCCATCATTTTCATGTTTTAAACCCCAAGAAGTCGCCTTTGTTGTAAAGAGTATCTTTGTAGGGTAGCATATAGATTTTATTAATGAAAGCGAAGGATTGGTTTTATTTGTCCGACATACGAGTTTAAACTTTGAAGCAGTAATCCTGCCTGCCCTCTGGGTGTACCAGTTTCTGTTTCCGCTCTGTCTTCTTGTTGCAGTTTCAATTTGACTAATTTGTTGTTTATTCATAGTAAAATGTATTGCTCCTGCAATTTTCATTAATTCAACATATGTTTTGTCAAGGTTCTCTTCTTTATATATATCCAGTATTGATGGTATTTCTTTATTTATTTCTTCTGAAATCCTCGTGGCAAATGGTTCCATGACCCTCATAAGTGTAGAAGTTTGACCCATTTCAGAACATTTTTCTAGCATAGACACCAGTTCTGCATTTGATATTGGCAGTATAGCAGAATTCTCTTGACGTATATTGGTTTTTCCCCAGTTCATGTCCCTAACACGCACAATTGAAACTTTGGTAGACATACTGGGTACTGGACACACAGATTGAAAGTCCGTGCATGACATAGCTTCCTTCTTTGAAGAAGCATACTCTGTTGCAAAAAGTACTGCTCCTACATGGCTGCATACCTCACTTGTCCCCGCCATACACGTACAGTGTGCCGTACATATACTTCCGTCTTTTGAGACAATTACCCAGACCTCCAATGGTTTTAAATTTGCCCTCTGTGAATGTTTTACCTGAAATTAAAAAAAATATATTAAAATAAATTAAGCATGAGTTATTTCAAGTTGTGTCTAGTTGCCAGATGTCCTGTATATATGTGATTGTTTCGTGTTTCAGTACCTAGTCCCAGTGTCCCGAGAACATAGGTATGTCATATTCTGTATTTCACAAGTTGTCCATAAAATAAAAATTTTTACTACTCAAAAATAACAATCAATACTTATTAGTGTGTTTTTAGTATTATCACATTACATCACTTATCAATATTGTATTATTCTGCCTAATATTTATTTTTTGGTATCCCGTATTTTGAGAAATACCTAAAATCTGGCAATGTTAGTTGTGTTTTACTGCAAAAACTGATAACAATAGAAGATCCAGGGGAAAGCAAGATACCAGTCCATTGAAAACGGAAAAATAATAGCATTGTACTTAATATTTGAATTGCATTTTTTTCTCCTGGCTCTTCAATTATTAGAGAAATTACTAAAAAAACTTACACTTCCAACTAAAATGTATAGATCCTTGACTATCTTACTTCCAACTTTCAAAACAAAGCCGGACTCAAAGTATTTGTAAGCTTGCAAACTTTTAAAAGCTTTCATTTGTTCCTTCGTGTAGAAACTATGGGACAAAACTAAGTATGAAACAATATCCATATTGGTAATTGGTGGAATTCCATCAATGTTGTAGTTTAGGTCCAGAGTATTAAGGAGAAACGGGTCCAAACCGTTTATTAATTTTAGTTTAGTGCGATAAATGTAACAAAGAAAGGCTGTTATTGACGAAAATATAGAAAAAATATAGTTTTAAGCCTACCTTTCGCCGACATCTGGATGTTCAACCAATAGCTTTTTTAAATATTCACTCTCCATGCCAAGAAAAGGGTTCAACAGAAAAGAAATAATCAAAAAAACACACCAAAGCTCGATAAACGTCTTCTAATCACTTCCTACGTTTGCAAATGCATTAAATGCAATAGTTTTCTTCACTTTTCTTATGAAGCCACCCGCCATGTGTTCCAACCAACGTCAGTTTTGTTTACAAATCTGACAGTTCGTCTGGACTGCCTAATAGTGACCATTACGCTAGTGTTCTATATAGAACTGGGCAGACGAACAGGATAGAATGCAGGAATAACTAGTCCTCACACGTTCACAGTTCTAGAGGAGCCGTTAGTTTCCACACTGAGCAGTTGGGTCTTCCGCCTTTCCCCGAAAAAACAAAACAACAACAACAAACAAAAAGAATAAAACTTTAGATTCCTTTATTAGTATGTGTTTTGACGATTTAAAAAATATTAAGTGTTATTGTAAAAGTGTATTTACAAAAATTTATAAAAAGTGACATAAGATGTCAAACTCATGTCCCAGTTTCAATAACTGCAACTGTACTTACCCTATATACTTCATACATTTTCTAAAATTGTCAATAATCTCAAAATTGCATTTCATATATTCTGAAATACACTAGTAAGGGCATGTACCTACCTCAGACATGAGACTGAGGACATGTATTTTAAATAGTCTAATGAGTTTATAAAACAAAATTTAATATTAGTATTAGCATTAGTGATTAGTTTTTAAGTATAAATTGTATGGATTCTAATGCTTATAAATCGACTTTAATTTTAGTGTTAAATGTCCTTGAAATTCTTCTTCTTTATTAAGGTCCTAACGAATCCTAACCTAACCTTTAAATAATCCGTATTTGTATTATGTTTTGTTAAAAAAAACTTAAAAACACAAATGTGCCGCATCCAAAGCCGAGTATCCTACAACCGAGTTAGGAAGCCCATTATGAATATTTAACAATACTTGTTTATACTGTGGAGATAAACGGCGCATTGAACAACCTATGGAGTGAAAGCCCTTCATAGTTGTGACTGGCGGGCTCCCTATAAGATTCAATGTTTACTTCTTCAGTCATGAAATCCGCGCCTATAAACTAAGCCTAAAATACTCTATGAGACAAAATTTTGAATCCCACAAGACCTTAAATCCTATAGTGCGCCTGCTAGCCACAACACACATTATTTAATGTGCTTCCTATTGGTTAACCGTTTATTTCAGAGAAATACAAAAACTTTTATTTTGTTGAATCTTCAGTGTGAGCTACCCGGTTTTAGGGGCTTAAGGATAGTTATCTTTCTTAATGTTAGATTAGTATTGTTAGGTGGGTAGACCTAATTTAATGACCGCTAATTTGATGACCAGCAAAAAAGAAAAACGGGTGTCCGTAGGTTTTAAAAATCCTAGAGCTACCAAAATTGGCACCAAACTTTCCAGCCCCTCAGATTGTCGCACTTCCCTCCTAACTTTAAACCCCTGATCATTCACTTTTTACGAAAAATTGTTGTAGTAGATAAACCTACACCAGATGCGAAAGACAAGTAGCGCGTCAGTTTTCTTTGGCCTCGGCGCAAGAGACATGTATGGCCCGTACCAAAAATTTTGCTGGAGATTAAAAATTATTAATAAATTAAAAATAGCATTACCCGCACCCATTCAAATTTTTTGGAAACAAAATGTTAAGAATATTTAGGTATTATAATATGTGAATAACTGGTTTTGTAAGGTCCTTATTTTTGCTTTTACTCTGATATAAATTCGATTTAATATTATTTCATTAAAATAAAAAACTAATTATATTGCTGTTTTAAAAAAATGTCAAATGCTCATATTCCTGCACTATTCAGAAAATGGTGTTGAATTATGTAAATTATTCAACACTATTTTCATCAACATTATATGTTGATTAAGAATGTCCTGTCTTTTATTAAAGAATGACATTGTAAAATGAAATCATTTTATGATTTTTTTTTAAGTAAAACCAATATTATCGGCATTAACAAACAAGATTTTTGGGTAATATCTAAAACACAGCAGAGAAAAAAAAACGTAAAAAACATATTGAAAACATTTTCGAATAAATGTTCTCAGCTCTTAGGAAATACGTTTTTCAATTATCTGTATTGTACAAGTAACAAGAATCTAGTCCGCGCCAGTTCGTGCCGGAATAGCCGGTAGGTAAACCAACGACATGGGTCGGACGAAACAGTCTTGTTAGTACGGGTCGGTATGTCAATTCGATTTGTTGAGCGGATTTATTTAATTATTGAGTGTTATGTTATAGAGTTAGTATGAGCATATATATTGTTAAAAAATGCTATTTTTTTTATGTATACCGTGGCTGCTCCTTCAACATAAACGTATTATATAAACCGTTTTATTACTAGTTCTATTTTTTCAAATTGTTTTATTGTTTATCTAATATTTGCTTTTCCTTAATACGAAATTTTCGGACTAGATTATAGCAGGTAGTTGCGTTACAATATTTTAAAATTACTTTTTATTGTTGATAAAAAACAATTATTTTCATGTCTTTAAAAGACCATTACTTTAAAGCATGATTAAAATTTTTAGCGATTCAAGGTTGGTTTATGTAATATTTGCATTTTTTAAAATTTTTTCCGTAAGTATAGTAACAAACTTCTTGCGTCATGGAGGACCGTGTTCACCTTTATAATGTCTAAGATTTGATTTTCTCTGCCCTTAAACCACGGCAGTTGGGTTATTTAACAATGTTGTCTTTAATAACAAAATTACCTATCTGATAAAATTATGGCCTTTTTCGGAGGTTCTTGGAATAAAAAATCAGATCTGCGCTTTAATCTAAGAAAAATTGCAGGTATAGCGTTTATCATAAAGGCGCTTTACACAGCTTGTAGATACCGCAGAACATTTACTTTCAAAGTGATCTTCGCATAACTTGTAATTATAATAACTTTTTTCTAAAAGATCTTCCGTTCCAACCGCTTTAAGCCAACTGTTAAATCTAAAATTATTATATTTTTATACTATAAAAAACTATAAATTATGCTACTTATAAAGTACCTACTTGTTAAAACATATTTTGCGTGAACCTATTAAACTTACTATGAGGCATAAAAAATAATAAATGTTAATAATAAAACCAAAATACCTTACGGGATCTTGAGGTAATTTAAACAGTGATTTATTGCACCTACTTCGATTTAAACAATATAAATAAAGACACTTATAACCAGGCATTTTTACAACCACAAAAATAAAACTGTATAAAAAAATGTTTGAAAAATTAAATAACATAAGCTCCCGCTTCATCGATATCGCCGCTCGAGCAAGCACTTTTCGGTGCGGATTTAAAATATCAACTGGACCTCTTACTATGTCTCAGATGGCTGGACATCTGTAGGAGGCGGAGTTTGACATAAATTAGCTATGCATGTGTCAGATAGGCACTTTCGCATCTGATGTAGGGCTAGAAAGTTCATACTGGGCCATTTTATGCCGTTTGTTTTGGTGAAGATTTCAATTAATTTTGGTACCTTTAGGATAGGTTATGCTTTTTTCGTTTAAAGCGCAGCAGTGGGGTATTTAGAAGGGGACAAAAGAAGAAATTCCCCTCCAACTAATAACCCTAGCAAAGTGATTGAAAGTAAAAAATTGTTTTATAAGGCATTAGCAGAATTATATACGTGTGAACCTTTTCTTTTTAATCAACGTCGCTAATTTTTATGAGGGTATTAAGCTTATGTTGTGTGAACAAAAATTTTTTTAGTCGCGAAATGTAAATGTTTGTCTCCCTGAAGCACAGCCGCAACAGTAACACTTTTCTGTATTTTTAACAATGGTTTTAATTTTATTTAAATAGTTAAATACTCTTTATAGTGCACATAAAGTGAATTTTAAATTTTCTTTTTGTTGGGGGGGGATGTGTTTTTTTTACAATATCTTTTTATTCAAATGAAGCTTTGAAACAGTTTAATATAATAAGGGGGTAAAATGTGTTTTTCCATTTATCACAACATTTCATCAACTCATTTAATGTAATGCTACCTTAAATCTGTAGGTACAGCTTTAATTATAAAAAAAATACACACAAAAAAAAGAATTGATTTTTAAACAAATTTTACACTGATTATTTCATTCCTATCAATTTTGAACAATCAATGACAAGAATTTCAAGTGGAAAATTTTTCTGACATAACTGTTTGCAGTTTTTCCGGAAAAATATCATTTATCATCAAGTTTGATAAAGTAAGTTAAAATGAGTATTAAGTAATTATATCATGTTTTTTTTTTAAATTTTAATAATTATTGTTCTTACTGTTATTTTAAATACAAGTATTGTTACATTAAATACTATTTATTGAGCTCGGGTAATAATGTTACCGAATATCCCTCGTGCATCTAATTTTCTATGAAAAACATTGAATACATGTGCAAGTGCATTGCTTTTATTTTATGAAGGAGACTGCAACAGTTGAAAAGATTTCAGCAGCTGTAAGTGAAGACGAAAATTTATGAAAAATCGGAAGAAAGAAGTTATGGAAAATACATCACTGATCTTTTCTTGGCCAACACAGAACAGAAAATCAGGTTTAATAGATACAGAAGAAATAATATGTTGGAGAAGACAATATTCCACTAAAGGCAGCAGGTTAATCATAACATACTGGAAAAGACAAAAGATTTTTAAATGAGGGTTTATTGAAATTTGAATCAAAATCTACGAAAGATTACCGCAAAGACATGACTGCAGGCGTTTTGGAAGATTATTTTTCTGAAATGATTAAATCAATCCCTCAAAATTCTGTCATTGGTGTGATAAGAACCGCAGAGAAATTACCCTCGTGATTTTATAAATTAGCTGAATGACGTATAATAATGATACCTTAAAAGCGGAGCTTTCGAGAATAGCAAAGAAAAATAAATCACAATTTAAAAGACAATTTATTGATGGAATGGCTCTGGAACGTAATATAATGGTACTTCACTTGCCACCCCATCATTGCGAATTAAATCCAATTGAATTAATATGGGCTCAAGTGAAACAATTTATTGCAACTTTTAAAAATACCGTATCAGATCACGGAAGAAAATTGGGACACTGCTGTAAACCATGTGGTAAATGAAGAAAAGAAGATATGAGACATTGACAACCTTATGGAAGAGATTGTAGCACCATTAGTGATATCTATAATGTATGATTCAAGTATGTCAATAATTTATCAACTGTTATTTAAAAATCATTTTTAAGCTAGAATTATAAAAAAAACTTTCAGGAGAAAATGTAGAAAGATAGAAAATATTGCTTTATGTAAATTTCGTATTTTTTTAGATTCTTACTAACATTCTTGTTTAGAGGTTAAATTAAAAGTATTTTTAATATTTAAAGTCGGTACAACTTGGCAAGGAATTTTATTGATAACATTTTTCCCCTTTATGCAGTTTTTGTGTTCTGCAAATATTATATTTTTTTATAATGGAAAACGTATGTTTAAGTTTAATATTTATGTACGAGGAAATCTTTATTATACATCAGTGTATTATTAAAATTTAAAATACTGTTTATTGCGAGTGTCAAAATTTACATTTGGCGAAGCTAACGCACAATTCATGAGAATTGGCTATTCAGAATAAGTGTGAAGTTCTTCTTTTAAGTATTTAATGACCTAACGTTCTAATTTCCTCTATATGTTGTTTCAATCCTAGCTTTTAGGATTTCGTATGTTCTTAGCCTTTGTGTACTTACTTAAAATTATGAAGAGAGGCGGAAGATAAAAGCTTCCCTATAATAAAATGTTCGCTTACATATTATGCAAATAAAATATAACACTTATTATTTAGACTAATTTATTTTGAAATCACAGACAGACACGTACGTTTTTTACATGCACAAATGGATACTATTAACTTTTTTTATATATATTATTTAAATATATATATTATAAACGTCTTAAGAGAAGCAGTTGAGAAGGGCCTAACAGAGACCTAACCTACCTTAACACTTAATACACATAACTCGATTTTTTTATAGATTTTGCCTTGTACAAGGATTTGAGATGAAAGTATGAATATTCAAGTTCACATGACGTTCATTTGAACTTATTATGTAACACAATAGTTTATTCACATAAATGTTAGATTTTAACACACATTAAGATGGCAGATTTGGTCAAAAGGTCTACAAATGGAATCCTTTGGGACTTAAGGGGAAATAGATATGATTTATGGATGTTAATATTTACAGGTTTTACATTTTAGTCAGAACTTGAAACTGATTTCACTATTTGACAGTTATTATTAATAAAACCAAATGAGTAAAGTACAATTTGTCAGATTTGCATTGTCTTTAATTTATTTACAAAGGACCGATTAGAAATATATTTCAGGTCGTCAGCACGCACGTATAAATCAACTTATTATATACTTACAGTAGGGTAGTGTGCAATAATGTGTGAAAGTTATAGCTCTGGATGTAGCGACAGAATATTTCGGTCAATTTTATTACAGCTGATTTTTATATAGATGAAACTGATAAGGAAAATGGTAGTCAGTCGTGGCAACAATGTCGCGAAAGGTGGCGTGGCAATTATGATATTGTAAAAGTTTTTTAAAAGTGGTGATTTTACCAAAGCGTATACTTATTGTTGATGTATTATATTGTCTAAAACATGTCATTAGTCGCGTCAATTGCGTTGCGCAATATTTCAGCTGTCCATATGAACATACGTAAAAAATATATTAATGTCATCAATTTCACCAAAGCTGAAATTTGGTAGGTACACCGAGTTTAACCAACTGAATGTAGGAAACGATATTCGGCTGAGAATCTTATGTTACGTAATAACTAACATCATCGAGGGAAGATGCATCCTTGAGTTTCCGCGTTGTATATGCAATATTATTAAAAATATTTCGGGTACAAAATGAACACTGGACCGGAATTTTTTTGTAATTCGCCAATTTCACAATCGAAATTGAATCAAATTAAACGATTCTCTTTCTAGATGTATTTGTTCAAATGAAGAGAAATGGTACATAATACATATTATAAATGTAAAACAAAAACCAATACTATGGCGTCCGTTCGAGGATTCTATGAGCACAAGTCTTGCGACAATAAAAGCCCGCCTAAAACTCTCCGAGTTCACTCAGTGTTTAGATTTCATGGAATAAAGATCCTCGAAGATGCCTCGTGCAGTCGAAGGCGAAACGTTTGATAGTAACTCCAATTTGATCCGATCTAATTCTAAGGACCATAATTTCTTAATTTATCAAAACCGTGAAAGCCTCTTCTGTTCTATGTTAGCAATAATAATTATTATGAGATTCATATTCAACGTTCGTCACCGGGCGCTAATGTATGACCAACAATTTTTCGCACCGCTGCTTGAAAAGTTGACAGACATTTTATCAACAATACCAGTATGATATTAAAAAGGTGAAATGAGAAATTCAAAACTGTCGCTATCTCCCGGGGCTATTATATACCTAATAGTGGAATGTTTATACGAGAGAATCACTGGTTCCCAATATCGATATTAAACTTGTTAAAGACCAAACTTATAGTAAACCTGGGCTACAAACATCTTCAAGATTTTTTTGACCATTTTATTTTTGTTTTGGACCAAATTAACCTTTTAATAAAAACAAATATCTGAAAAACAAATAAATAAGTTAAACATTTTATATAATTTAACAATATATAAATTGATAGCACTATTACGTAGTTTTAAAACAACTTTCAGATTTAAAAAATAGACATGTAAGTTTAAGTTAAAGAAAAGTAATTTCAAACTTCAAACACTCCTATCTCCAAAATTTTAAATAGAGCCCATATATATTCTTTTCTATACTACGGCTCGTCAAATTATTTTTTTAATGATGTTTCACAAATTAGCATCAGTTTTTAAATATTAGGTGATATTAAGCTTAATAAATTTTTGCTATTTTATATCGTAAAATTAAATATTCCCGGAAATAGTAAAATGCATCCAAAGTTCAAACTCAGGGTAATCGCGGTTTAGTCTATTTATTTTAGGTTTATGTAGTTCTTTCTATTAAAAATGTATAACAGCAAGTTTAAAATGAACCCGCTATTTCAGCTAACTCATTTCTTTCTAGTAGAGACTTTAGAATTTTGGCAAATCATCTGTCGTAAAAAACTGAATAACAGTTATTGCAGATAGCCCTGATCATCAAATCACAATTTTTCTTTTTTTTACATTTTTTGCTTGTTTTGTTTTATAATAACAAGGTTAGTGATTGAGACTCCCAAGAAAGTAATTTTGGGGAATGTTCCCAAAAATGGGAAAGTGGCTATAAAAATATACGTTTTTTTGGTTTTAAAAAGAGAGACAATTTGGACTTGCACATTACTACCTATCTATATTTAGTTCCCACATATAATTATGATGGGATAAGAAGTTATGTTTAATCCACAAATTTAGGCTGTTACAAATTAAGGTTTGAAAAGAAATTTTATTCATTATAGTTAACTGTGAAAACAGTATTTAAAAATTTTAAGTAGTTCAAAAGTTATGGGGAAACACAATTTTTTTTGATAGTTGTCAAAATATTTGTTTTAAATTAAGCCACTAAAAGTTTCATGGAACTGTGAAAAACCTCTTTCGCTGTTTGCTTTTTTTAACTAATTCCTTTAAAACAAAAGATATTTGCGGTTTTTAGAGGCTGCTTCACGCCTTTAGGACTACTCCTTCATATTAAAAAAAAATCATTTATATACAAACAAAACAGAAAAATAGAGGCATTTTACGGTTTATTAAAAAAGCTAAACACTCTTGAAATATATTTTTTGTCTTTTAAGGTCATGATTCATCCTTCTAGAGCGACCCTGTATAAAAAAAATCATTTTAAGATGAATAACCTGTATAATTTAAAAAAAATATTAGCCAAAAATAAAAGAAATTTGACGCATTTCACTGTCTTCTAAGTAAACTAAATGCATCTGAAAATATTTTTTTTTTTATTTATATGTTGCTGATTTAACCTCCTAGGGCTAACCTGTATAGCCAAAAAAAAAACAGTTTTTATATAAAAAGAAATTTTACATGTTTCATAATTTTTCGAAATATTAGGTAGTTTTTTTCAAATACACATAATTAAAAAAATCAAATATCTACGCCTATGACTTCCACAATTTTCAATATCGCGATATTAACCCCAACTATATCTATTTTCAATTTGATTGTTATCTGTTTGTGTATTCAAAAAATATGATTTTTTTACATTTTCACACCTCATAAAAATATCGAAGATCTACGCCCATAAAACCCAAAATCTAATCCCAGCGAGACACGAGCTACCTTGCAAAAAATCTTTCACTCCCTATTATCTGTACTATGAAAAAAAGAGTATTTAACATAATCTGCATTAAAAATATCCACAAGAACTCTTTCTGCCCATCTTCTCTTTAGAAAATTGAACTTTATATGGAAAAAATTACACTAAATAAATAAAATATTAGTCAATATTAATGACGTTGTTTAATTCTGTAAAAAAAAACTTTTGACGATTCTTAAAACTGTATTATTACTATACTTTACTATATTATTACTATTATCTATAAAACAAAACGTCGATGGTTCTGGAGAACTTACTTATTTGTTTTGTTTAACACAGTTTAACTGATTGCCTAATTTGGGTATCAAAATCTAAATGCTTTTAATTGTATTTATCTTGTAAATAATAGCATATTTTTGCCAAATTTTGCACATAATAATTTAAATGAAACGACAAATATACCTAATAATTTAAATGAAACGACAAATATACCTAATAATTATTTTTAGTTAACCTCAAGTTAGATGAAATAATTATTATAATTTCTAGGTCTACAAGATGGGTTATTGAACTAAAAAGACTTCTTTCATCGTATAAGGTGATTATTTATTTTCTTTCATAACCGACATATAATAATAATGATCCAAATTTACCCTGCTTGGCGATTCTAATTTTCCGCCTTTAACAAAATTAGATTTTCTGGTATTTGGGTACATTTTGGAATCGTTTTTAAGTTTCTTTTTTTTTCAAAAAAATAAAGCTTCTGATATATTCGGTTTCAAAGTAACAATACCATATGGAATATTCAAAAAAATTGTAACATTTGCCTCATCATTAATTCTGTCATATCGTACTTTTCAATGAAACTAATTTTTAGCAAATGATAATCATAATTTGCTTATACTTTCTTGAAGAGGTGTTATTAAAATTTGTTCTCCCATCTAGGCTTTTTCAGAATCTTTTTTATATTTGTCGAAAACTTCGTTCGGGCACCACAGACCGTTTAAGGAAATTCTGTTTTTAATAAAGAAAATGAGGTTTAAAAAAACAATACTTCCCAAACTTCGATAATGCCCATTTTCAACAGGGTTTATGAGACCTTAAAGAGACATTTCCTAAAAATTTTAAATGTTCAATTTTTTTCGATAGTTATCATGTATCAAAGGACACTCTAAAAAACTCGAAAAAAACAAAAATTAATAGAGGGGAAAACCAAAAATTATACAATTGTCCGTTTGGTACCGTTCAAGAGCCAAAGGGTGCTTTAAAAACTTTTGCTTTAAAAACTTTTTAAGTTTTAAAACTTTATCTGAAAGAGTTTCCGAGATATAGCGTAAAAAATGTACATAGAGTACGATTTGATACGACGCCCACGACGATATACGAACTTTTTCAACTATAGTAAGGACAATATAACACTCGCATCCCAAGAATAAATTATATTATTTTTTATACCCAACATTCATTTAGGTTCACATTTATAAACTAATCCCAACTTGTGATACATCACTACAAAGGTAATTTGCAGAAAAAGAACTGCATGAAATTTGAAAAATTCAAGATTTGTTCCATGCTAGCTACTCAAAATAACATGTTATTACTTTACATATTGTTAAAATAAAGCTTGTTAAATACCATGATTGTTTGACATATTGGATTTATTTTTCAATTGTTCTCGTTAAAAATGTTTTTTTTTTATTAAAACGCTAATTTTCTCGCCATTTTGAAAACAAATACTATCATGCTCATTGAATAAAAAAACAAAGGGAGGAGTGTAAGCTCTTTAATTGTTGTCCGGGATGGCTGTTGCATATAGCGGATGTAACTTCCAGCTGGTAGTGTTTTTCTCTTTTCTAGAATTGTTGAGAAAAATATGGAGCAATTAAATAACAAATGTTGCTTTGTTTTATTATTTATTCTTAATCTAGATTATCAAATTAAAAAATTATACGGTATATTGTAATGCTGAGGTTACGTCCGTTATGGAAAAAAGCAAAAGTCAATTAAACTTTATTCATTGGCAAAAGTAAACTACCTGCTTTAAAGACATCTAAATAAAATGTACTCACAAATAAAACCTAATCCCTAAAGTCGTGTTTTTAAAGTTTTAGAACAACAACAAGCCGCACAACTCACCATAGCTATTTAAAAAGCATAAAAATATCACTCAAATGATACACAAGCTAAAACAAAACGATGAGTCATATTTGGCTAATACAGACGGCCGAATTCCGGCTCCCTTATCCCCTTGTTAAAAAACTATTATGCTCCTTCCATTGTCTTCTTTATTCAATGATCATGTGAAATTTTGTTTAAAAGAAAAATGTCAAATATAAAGATATTATCGTTCTCCTTTGAGCCGAAAATCCGGAGTTCGACTTTTATGTAAGAAAAACCGCAATCCTCAAAAATATTGCCCCCCTGTATAAAGTTACAATTTCTAAGCTTGAGTTCTGTTGTTTATTGTAATCATAAGGGCTTGTAAGTCATTGCGTCCCCAAAAACTTTCTAAATATACTGAAGTTTTTATCAATAGGCCTTCATTATAATATGAACGCGTTCTAATCGCTTTGGACATAATCAGAAACTTCAACTATTCTCGGCCTACTTTTATTTTTTTCATCTGAAGTACTCTTAATGCAGCTATGTCTCTTTAATCCTCTTTTTGTTCTTAAGATTTTTGCACAAAGTTGACAACTATAAGTTTTAGTTTTATCATGAGTGTGCATATGTTCTTTCAATCCATCTGATCTTGCAAAAGTTTTAAAACATTTTGAACATTTATATGGGTGAATTCCGGTATGTGTCCTCTTGTGTTGTTCTACAATATATCTAAAAACAATAACAATATTTAAAGTAAATATTTAAGGACTGAAAATAAAGTAATTTCAAATAGGTCCATAAAATTTATCACAGGCTACAGGTGTTTCGAAAATAATAGTTAAGCTCAGTGTTTAAATGCCATCATCGCATAACGATATCAACCAATGACAACCAGTTAATCAACCTTGTCTGACCATAATGTTCTTATGTTCTGGGCTATGATTTATGTAAATCCGTCTAGGAGAACCCCTTTAATACAAAAACCGGTTTCAATTCATAATCATTTAGAACCAAAAACAAGAAAATAGAGCCGACAATATTCATATAAAATAAATGACATGTCTGATTTAAATATTAAGAATCAGCTTTGGAGGCTGGTCTTAATTACTGGTTTAAAACGGTTGTATGATATTGTGTGCTTTTTTTATTTCTAATAGTTTTGTTTAATTTCTTATTACAAATCTTGAAGGTATGTGCAGCAATCAACAAACAGATTTAGTATTAGGGAAGTTGTGTTTTCCAAAGCATAACTTATTTTATAATAATTTATAAACAATACGTTAATTAATCTTCTCAATCTATAACTGTAAGTATGTTTTAAAATCTATTTATAAATTATTGCCAAGAAACATGTTTTGATGTGTTTATAAAAACTAATTTGACATGCGAGTTGTTTAAAATTCACAGCCCGAACTTAGCCCAACTCCACTTAATATTTTAAAAACAATTAAAGGGACAAAACGATCATATTTAACAAATATTGTTAACTATTCCCTCAAATAACCAAATTCATTTTATCTCTATAGCAAGATGCTATAACCAACAAACCACTTATTTTGTCAGCAGTAGTGTATATATATATATATATATATATATATATATATATATATATATATATATATATATATATATATATATATATATATATATATATATATATATATATATATATATCCTTGACGGATGGAAAAATACGATGTGTTTTCATTCCGGGTGTACATCCGTTCACTACTGTCGTTCTGAAAAGAACTTACATAATACATAAATTAGCACTAAAATAGGGATATATCCTAAAAAAAATAAATCATAAAGTAGATTTTGGTACAAATAATACTTTAAGTAGATGTATTAAGAATAACAAGTCTAATACGAATAAGGACGAAAATCTGGTATAAAAGAATACAAAACATCACATATTAAACAAAAAACAGATTCTAATTATGCAAGACACTTACTAGAAACAAATCACAACTTCAACAATGACTTTAAAATGTTGGATTCAGCCAATAAAATTTACAAGTTAAATTACTTATAGAAAGTCTAAAAATTAATAAGAGGAAAAACCGTAGTATTTTATTTTGTTTTATTTTAGAATTATTGTCTGCATAGGTTAAGTAGGTAGATGCTGTACTCTTTTATAATTGTTAATAATTCCAAAAAAAATACTTTTTTAACTTAAACAACATTTTTTTTCTTTCATAGATAGTTTCTGAGATAAGGTATAACATTGGATACATGTATTATGACACCCATTTTAATATTGTATTTTAAAACCATATAGTATTTACGCAATAACTCACTTAAAATTAACTAACTGTACCTTAAAGCAAATTTCATGTTGCAAAACTCGCAAGAATATTTCTTGTTTGACCTATGAGCTCTCCGTAAATGATCTCTTAAATTTCGGATACTTTTAAATATTTTTGAACAGTATTCGCAAATGTATGTACCATCTTCATGCTTTGAACTGTGTATTCTAAGAGCTACTGATGTTCTCCCTAAAAAAATTAGGATCGAAAGCTGATAAAATTACAAATTTGAATTAGGAGATTAATATAGGGTGTTATGAAAAGTGAATGTTTGCGAAATTAGGAATGGAAAAATTATCAGATTAAAAACGATGCTTATTTTTTATGAATAAGTGGGGTAAGGTTTAGTTTCCGTCCGCAAAAGTGTTCTATCCAACATTACAAAATAATTTTGTAAGAGGATTTATTTTGTTTTTAAAACACTACTATGGATGAGATTTTTATTCGATATATGAATAGTTATCGAATAACGATACTTGAGTACAAAAAGTCGACACATATATATCGGTTCATCCTTGCAAAATATATTTTGATATTTTTTTTCACCCCAAATTTGTAACAGGTCTTGGGAACTATTAACTAGAGAATTGCTATTTTTAAATTGAAGTTACATATTTTGGTATTTGTCGTTGTATAATAAATTCAAAATAAAAATGAGAAATTTTACTTTCAATAGGCAAAAAAGTCAGAAAGACAACCAATTGTGAAATCATTGTACGTTGAAACAGTGGCATTTATTCAGCCTTTGAGTTTTTCTTTAATTTTCCGCTGAACAGGGAGTGATGTGTAAATAAGTCCTGAAAAATTCCAATAAAATTCTAGACCGACATTGCTATATTTATCTTACAGCTATTTCTATGGTTTGTGATCAATAAAAGAGTAATTAAAAAATCTTTATAGACTGGAATTCTCCATTTTTCACTTCACATCTGGGCGAAAAAGTTATTAGAAAAATATTTCAGAAAAAAAATGCATACACGCAAAAGAACTTTTATTCATGTTCTCTCAAGCTTTCTGAGTGAATTTAATGTCTCGAAAGAAAAAGGTGCTTAAGCTGTTCTGTGTAAACTCTAAAAATATGGATTTAGGGAATTACTCTTGAATGGTTTAAGTCTTAACTCGGGGGGGCATAAACAGAGAGTAAGAGTGGGGGATAAGGAGTCGAGCATAGATACCGAAGCTTCGGAAGTATCCCAGGGGTCAGTCTTGGGCCCCATTTTCTTTCTCCTTTATGTCATGATATAACTAACACAAATGTTAGAGATTGTTTGTGGACAATACCACATTCCTCTGGCATGATCCAGATCCTAAACTGGGCAAGATGGTAACTGAAGACATTGAAATTATCAAGAAATTCAGTACCAAAAAACTATTTATCCAACTGACTTGAAATTTTGCACAAAAATCAAGTATTGCACAGGGATAGACTAATACATTTTTAGTGCAAATCCTCTATGGCAAAATAAATATTTTAATAATAAATTTAAGTCATTTAAATATTCCACACTGGTTGTAAGTAGTGAAATTTTATATAAGGGAAGTTGTGGGTAAAGATAATTAACCGTTTTTTTTTAACAGTGCACTATAGAGCAAACATCTTTAAATAGAAATTGTTTGGCATTATCTATTTATGATGCCTGGCATTCTGTGGAACAGCATCTTCAGGGAGGGTCTGAGTGCTGACAAAAATATTAAGGTTTTTGATAGTTTAGTGGTTTTTATAGACACATTTTGGTTGTTTAATATAAAACATTATGTTTATTATTGTGAACAGATTAGTTTATGCATTGAAATTTTTACTTTTTTAGACTATTTTTCAATTTATTTTTTTAATTTTACTAGTAAATTATAAATTATTTACCTCACTAAAAACTATATATTTTTTTCAGAAACAATATTATTCAATTTTTACAATACCTCATTTTAAGCCAGGTATGTCTTATTTAAGTTGAAATGACCTAATTAAAATTAAACAGTTTTAAAACATATTTAAAAACATGTCATTTTCAACACCGCATAAAACTAGGTATTATATCGGAGACTTTATATGTCTAGTCAATCTTCTTTTAAATATGTTTATTGAATACTGACTTTATTATACCAATACTTAGTTTATTATACTCATTAAACCATTTGAAAAATAGGGAGGCCATACTCCTCATATATCTTACATTATTTAAATGAAAATAGTATCGGTTTCTAATAAAAGAATTATAGGTATCGCTTCTAAAATTGATAAAGTGAAGTAGTCTAGCATCATACCCTTACTCAACTTAAATATAAAAATCATAGACAAAAAGTACTTTATTTTTGCTTTGAGAAAATTGTGGCAAGTCTCTGCCCGATAGGGCTGCCGATCGAATGCGCCCGTTTTATTCCAAATTTGAAGACATTCAGAGATGTATTTTTGTCTGATTTTATTTTTTCTTTATAAATTGGAAACAGAAATTTGCACATAATTTGTTAAAATTCGTTTTAATATTTGGCATTTAAACTAACGCCATTATGCAGGTCACATAGATGCTTTTTTCACATCCATTTCTGTTTGTTGTTCTATCAATGCATACCAATGTATCATTAACTATCAACATATTCTATTCCATGATTTTTGCTTAGTATCCATTTTTTTTAATGTTGCTCTATATATATATATATATATATATATATATATATATATATATATATATATATATATATATATATATATATATATATATATATATATATATATATATATATATATATATTGTATTTAATTGACCTTTTATAATGTTTTTAATACTAACCTGCTATTGATGTAATTTGACATTATTTTGTTTTGTAGTGACATATTTCTCAGACGTGATATATTGTAATATGTATTGTATCTGTAGAAATAAAAGGCTCGCTTTCTTTCTTTCTTTTTTATTACTAACTTGAATTTATCGACAGATAAAATTTAACATCATCCATCCTGATGACATAGCTTCTGTTTAATTAAAAAACTGCCATTCATTTTGATTTGTATAACAAAGTGTACATAATTGAATTTGAAATAAAGTATAATAATCTAATATTGATTAGGTGCTAATCTATATCCTTGTTAATGTTAAAAATATATTACCAGCATAATCACATTTATCGCATTTGTATTGCTTTTCGTCACTATGAATTTTCAAGTGAAGGGTCAAAGAACTCCTGGTTGCAAAGACCTTACCACAAGTATCACAAAAATGTTGCTTTAATTTCATATGTTTTACAGTAATGTGTTCCTCAAGCATTGGCCCACAAGTGAATGTCTGAGAACACTGGATACATCTAAAAATAAATATTTATTAATAAGATTTGTTATGAGGTGGCTAAGCACCTTTTTATTGGTTTTAAATTAGCCTCCCATTTTAAAACTTTTAAATATAGGGTAACAAAGATAAGAACAGGAAATTATGGAATATAACAAACATGAAAGACATTAAGAAGAAATAATCTAAATTTAAGTAATTGAGAAAGACTTACTTAAACTTATCTGTATGCTTATTAAGATGAACCTTCATACTTTGTTTTTGTATTCTAGCTCCGCAAATATGACAGGGCATCTTGTGTTTTTTTTCATGATCCACAAGGTCATGTCTACTTGTAAATGTCTAAAACCACAAAATAAGCAACTCTTTATTTGGAATTTTAAAACAAGAATCCTATTAATAATTCACTAGCCGACAAGATTTTTCTAACACAGGCCAGCTCATTATTTTCACAATGGAAATATCCTCCCAATAATAAAAAAAAATATTCGGAAAGCCCTAATACGTACCATTTTTTAATAGCCTAATTAGAACCTTTTATATTGGCAGGTAAACAATTTTATTGTGGGGCGGCTAAAGTGGGTCCATTTTACAACGGAAAAATTACCTAGATTGGGTTGTTTACTACATTAGACATAAAATAAACGATAAGCAAGTGTATGTGAAAACGAGAATGTCGAGTCAAACGCGCCGAAGTTGCAAAATTTCTCATGGTCCCAGTTTCGGCGAGCCACATTTAATAAATCAAAGTGAATTAAATGATTTAGTACGTGATTTGGGGTTATCCAAGCAACAGCCAGAACTTCTGGGTTCCCGTCTTAAGGAATGGAACCTATTGACCAAAGAAACAAAAATTACGAATTTCAGAAAAAGAAATGCTATGTTTTCTGAATTCTACAGTATGGAAAATTCGTTGTGCGCGTGTACTGATATAGACAGTTTAATGCAGGAACTTGATATTGAACATTCTCCCCGTGAGTGGCGCTTATTCAAGACTCATCTAAATATAGCTTAAAAGCTGTGTTATTGCATAATGGAAATTTAAAACCCTCTATACCAGTTGCCCATTCAGTTGCAATGAAAGAACATTATGAAAATATGCGCACGATTTTGGATAAAATAAACTACAATAGGTATAAATGGCAGATATGTAGGGACTTAAAAGTTATAGCGATTTTAGTAGGACTTCAGGGGGGATTTACAAAATATTGCTGTGCTCTTTGTTTATGGGACAGTCGTGCAATAAATCAGCATTACGTAACAAAAATTTCAACCGGGATCTCAAAATGTTAAATTTATACCTCTTGTTGATCCCAAAAATGTCCTTTTGCCTCCTCTTCACATTAAACTTGGGCTGATGAAAAACTTTGTGAAGGGTTTGAATAAAGATGGTGATGGATTTAAATACCTAAGACGAGTCTTTCCCCAGTTAAGTGATGCCAAATTAAAAGAAGGCATTTTTATAGGGCCACAAATCAGAAAATTGCTGGACGATGTCAATTTTACGGAAAAGCTTACCAGGCAGGAACTCAGAGCGTGGAATTCATTTGTTAATGTATTAAGAAGATTTTTAGGCAACAATATGGATGAAAATTATGAACAATTATAGTTAATGAACTGTTACATGCCTATAAAGCGCTTGGTGCCAGAATGTCATTAAAAATTCACTTCCTCCATTCCCATCTGTCATTTTTTCCTAAAAAATTGGGAGCTGTGAGTGACGAGCAGGGTGAAAGGTTTCGCCAAGATATCAAAACAATGGAAATTCGGTACCAAGGACGATGGGATCCAGCCATGATGGGTGACTACTGTTGGTTTTTGAAGAGAGAAGATAGGACACCTCATAAATGGAAAACATAAAGTTTAATTAGTGTTTTAAGTTAATATTTGTCTCGTTTGCTTTTCTCTTAGATGTATGATATGTTTAATTGGTGAAAACTGTAAACATAGTCAATAAACAGGGTTAAGAATTTTCTGAAATAATTTTTTCTATAGATATTAAGTATCGTAACATTCGATATGGTCCTACAACTCTAACAAGAAAACCCTACGTGCTACAACTTTCTATTTGTCATTTTCGTATTTGGATGGGTCCATTCTATTAGATTATGCTATTCTGATTTGTGTTACAACAAAAAATTTTTTTTTTGTCGGCCAGTGAATTTAAACAACCTGTTATTTATCGTAACCGGGAAATACCAGATTATAGTTAATTCCAAGCATTAGAATGTTTGAAAAATTGGCAAAAAGTATGATCAGCGTGGCTTCAGAAAATTATCTTCAAAAAGCTGGCAAAGAGAAAAAAAACATTTGTTTAAACAAGCAGTATTAATGGTATTGATCATGTTGTAAGTTTGAGACTATAGTGTAATAGAAGAGTTATTCTTAAAACCAATTTTTTATAACATAATACATTCATGACATTATGACAGTTGGTAACTTTTAATGAGAAATTAAAATTTTCTTGGGTTTAAACCTGTTTTTTAAATACAGATATATCCGGTTTAAATGTCTTTTTTTACAAATCGTAAGTTACTGATAGTGTTTAAACTAAGGAGCTTAAGAACCCTATCTAGTTTGAAGGCAATATTTAAATTATAATCAGGTTTAAACCCTCATATTCGTTGACCAGTAAAATTAGTATTTAATCATAAAATGGTGGTCGTTTTTAAATTAATCAAATAAAAATTCGCATTGGTTAGAAATCCATAATTGAATTACATTCCATGAAGTGTTTTTGTATTTAACATATTTCCATCCAATAGTATTCATCTTAAAAAATATTAACATTTTAGCCCTAAAACTTACCATGTTACATTTTTCACAGGGAAATATCACTTCACCATTGTGAACATTTTGGTGATCCAAATAATCTGTGTAAAATTCAAAAGGTTTAGTGCAGAAGTCACAAGTATACATTTTATTTTCTTGGGTCATATTGTTTTCTTGTAAAATTATCTCGTCTTTTTCAGCTTTCTTAAAAACATATTATGAAGGTTAAAATCTAATAATTTGTTACAGAAATATATAACAATTAGTTGTTAGTTAATAGTTTCCAATAAGAATCTTAAATTCAATAAGCATGCTCTACACTTAACAAAAAGAAAAAAGGCATATGTATTTTAAATAATCATCAAGGTAGTACAATTCCAGTTCAATCACATTTGCTTAAAACTCTATTTTAAAAAACTAAGTAAGCTTTCAAATCTTTTAATTCTTGTAGGTAAATTATTATAAAATTTAATACACATATATTTCAAGCCCTTCTCAGTAATTTGGAATAAGGTAAGTGAAATGTTCGGCTCTTGTGTTATGATAATTATTAGTAGACTATTTGAATATATTTTAATAAACAGACACTCCAAAATATATAGTATATATACAGTCAATACTCATGTTTCTCAAAGAGTTCTTCCAAATGACTTATTAGCATCTTTTTTTTTAACACTTTAAGACGCTTTTGAACGACAAACACGCTTTAAGCTTGGGTATCTCGACCCCCAAAAATTATTCCACATTTCAAAACCGCTTAAAACTGGAAAAGCTAATTATATATATTCCGTAGTAGATACGGCAAAACTTTTATATATATATATATATATATATATATATATTACAAAAAAATTAGGTCCAAATATGCTATTGATGTAAAGAAATAACCCTGGAAAAATCACATTGAATTAGGCTCAGATATAGTCAAAAGTGAGATACTTCATAGAATAAAACAGTTAAAAGATAGAAAGACAACAGGAACAGATCGGGTTCATCGATTCTTATAGTATTGTCAGATAGTAATTTATATATTGATTGCCTAATGTTGTTTAATAGAATATATATTAATGATAATGGAATGTTAGGTTTTCATTGAAAATAATGGCCAAATTGCTGAAGTAACAAGCTTCGAGACTTACATTGTTTATAAAGTACAAGGAATGTATTGGTTTATTGCATTTATAAAATCAGAGCTCTTTACATTTAGTAAGTTAAGATGCAGGTAATTGGTGCTTCCCATTCGATAAGTCTCTCAATTTCAAACTGCAGTTGATTAGAGTCAAAGGAAACTGTTAAAAATAATTTTTAGTCGCTTGCATATAAAAAACATTTAGACACTTTAAAATAAGATACTATGTTGTTCAAAAACGAAAAAGAGAATTGGACTAATATGCGAGCCTTGTGGTAACTTTACTAGAAGACACTGCTAACGCCTTAGATATGTCAGAGCAAATAACATCAATCTGTTGATTGAAATGATCCAAGTTACCTAATAAACAAGTTACAAAAAAACAAAACAAAGCTGTTAGGACAGTCTTTCAAAAGAATTAATTTACGCCAAGTCAGTCAAATGAAAAAATCCTCGAAAAAATTGCAATTTTTGACATTAAAAAATTAAAAGTATCAGAACAAGTGAAACTTATCCAGGCTATAAAAAATAACATACATATAATAATAATAATAAAGTTTACTATTTACCATATGTATACAAATAAAAGCACACATTTCAGACTAGTTGCTTACTAGACATAGTCCAGATTCTGTTCTACCTATGTGGCTATAAACTAAACGGTACATTTTATTAGCTAAATAATAAATAAATAACGTAACTGTGCTAAGATTACATTATTAGTAAATGAAGAAAAGAGAACAAAGGAAAAAAAAAGGGGGGCCAGAAATACAAAGAAAGAAGAATGAAGTATTTCAAAAGCTACTGAGAATTGAGTAACTGAGTACTAATTTTCTTTTCAGTTCATGACATGGAATTGTTAAGGTACTCCTGTGTAAATTCAAATGATATATGTCCGTGCGAAAAGTGATTTTTTTATAAAGATATGAAGATGATTTGAATGTAAGTAATTTATAATAAAAGTCAAGGCATGCAGCTTACATCTGTTATACATCCAATAATAAAAACAATGTAAAGATACAAGTCAGGGACTTGTTGTTCGTTTGTTTTATGGCTCTACTGCAAGGCAATTCGCCAGATTGCTCTCCGTCCGGGGCTCAGAGTCGTTAAGTCGACCCTGCACCTTATTCCAGTTTGAACGGGATAGAATGCAAGAACAACTAGGCCTCACACGTTCACAGCGTCTGCTCCCTTTCTAGCGGGGTCGTTAGTTTCCACTCTGAGCGGTCGAGTCTCCCCCTTCCTCCCGAAATAAAGCAGCAAAACCGAACACGTGGAACCACTTACGTTAATAACACAGCGGTCTGCTCTCGTCGAGACAAACCGGACGACTGAAGTCAGGGACTTTAAAAAAAAAAACAAAATAAATGTGTTACCTATAACCTAAAAATTTACGTAAAATAGATAGCTATGCATATTGTTGATTAATTTTTCTGTCATATATTAATTTAGGGTACATTATAATATGTAAATTTTTAAAGGTACTGATAACAGCAAGTCAACTTGCTCCTTAAGGATCAGTGATAAATAAATAATTTTAAATACCTCAAAAGGCCCAAAGACTGAATTCCTTGTAACTTGAAAAATTGTTTTAAGTAATCATGAAATAAACCCGAAATTTGAATACAAAGAAAAAGATTTTAACATAAAGAATATACTGAAATCAAATAGCTGAATTTGTAACACTTTAATTTTGTTATATGTGTATCTCGCTGTTTTATCAAATTAACAGTTATAGTATATACTATTTTAGTCTCAATTTTTAATGATTGATATGTGTTCTTTATTTAAATCCTATATTGGTTTATATAGTTTTGTTAGATTACCGATACCTCAAGTGAATATTTCATTTGTTGGATCAGGTTATGATTAATTGATATGTATATCACCATCTACTATCACCAGCTATCAGTATTATTAAACCAAAGTAGTTAACCACCCTGTTTGAAAAATGATAGATGGATTGCGATGCCTACATTAATGGAACAAAAGTATATTAATTAAAATTATAATTATTTATTATATATATTACTATATAATAATATTAATATTACAAAATAAGAATTTAATTTGAATAATCTTGAAAACCTGTTTTTGCCTCTTTTATGAAAGTCTTGGCTCCTCCTTACTCTTCTTAGGATCCTGCACTTCAAACATTTATTTTCCTGTCAAAACGTATTTTCTGTTGCTATAAAAATTAAAATACAAACAATTAATGCCCAGTAAATTCTTATATATAAGGTCGATATTAGGAATTATTACTGATAGGCAGGGGTTTATTTATGAAGCATTAGTACTTCGATAAATATTTCTTGTTTTATATATATATATATATATATATATTTTTTTTGGCCATTACATATTTCATTACTCTATTTTAAATCTACCCTATATTATATGTATTGCTTTTTGCCATGGATATCTAACATATAAGGGCAATATTAATACAAAATTCTTTCACTTAAGTTGACTTATAAACAAACAAAATTTTGATTTAAATCAATATTCATACCTTTTTTTTTCTGGGCCAGATAATCACCTGCATTTCAGTAAAAACTATCGATTTGGAGTAGAGTTTGGAAATCTAAATTTACTTCCTTGAAACTTTCTCTTTTTAATCATTTTGTCCAAATTGCATGAGTATTTACAACCTCTTATGTCCTGAATTTTGACTCAACAATTATTTGCCTTCTGTGAATTGCCTAAAATATTTCATTATGATAAATCTCTTTTCATGGTAAAATAATAAGCATATTTATATTGGATTATTGGAAAGTTTCATTGAAATTAAGCCTTACATTTTTGTTGTCAGGGTTTTTCCACTTCACCATGAAATTTTTGCCCGCTAGCTTTGTTCTCTGTTTTGGTTGCAAGATGATTTTCTTGAACGGCCCTTTTCAACTATTATTCTAATTATCTAAGTTTTGGGAGTTGAAAAATAGATAACTGTTTACTATTTGTTTTGCCTGTAAATTTATAATTTAGGGTTATGGGTCATATTAATTCCTATGCGCTGTGCTATGAATGACCAGTTTTCTTGTCTCATCATCCCTATTTTAAATCTCTTTGAGTCCTTCTTGACAACCTTGTTATCACCTTATACATTTTGACCAACTGTAATAAGCAATCTGGCTAGCAAATTCTCAAATGCAGAAAGGCAGCTATTTCCAAACTGAGAAGTTTGGTCTTGAGAAATCTGGCATTTTGAAATTGTTGAGTCTCATGATATTTATTGCTATGATCAAGGAAGATTTTTGTATGAAGTTTGACTAGAACACCAGGCGCGGACCTTGCACGTGACTTGTAGCAAAGAAGTTTTCCAACTTGAGGGCTAGAAAAACCTATTAAATAGGGTCCTTACTACTTGCTTAGAAGCCTTACACTTGGTATCAGCAAGATACTTTTCTGGTACAGACACAGCTTTTAGTGGGACTCAGACCTGTCACTGCTTAGGCTGGTCAGACCAGTAAAGTCTGCTAGTGCACCGTACTCCTGGGTGCAGTTCACATTAAAAGCTTCAAATTTTAAAAAATATTTTAACTGTACCCTAACTTTTTATTTTGGAATGCTTGTTGTTTGTACATAAAAATACATTTTCAATAGCAAAAACCATAAAGCATTATTTATCTATCAAAAACGCAATAAACCTTACTTGAAAGAAACCCTAGAATACACAGGAGCAAGACTGTATAACAAACTACTTAAAACATTTAAAGTCTAGTAATGACTTGAAAAGTTAATTAAAAAATATTTTTGTAACAAAGGCCTATTATACTATAGAGAAATACAGAGAAACTACTATTCAATATTTGACATACTCAAGTTTTAATTTTGAATTTATTATTTGTAATTATAATTTGACTTATAAATGATTTGATTTGTATTAGTACTCATTTAATAGCAACACTGATGACATGCAACAGTTTTCATTTTTTAAGGACTGTATAAAAATGTGACAAATTTAAAAATTGTGTATTTTCATTGGGTTTATGACTGATTTATTATAGAATTTGTTCATATTTGTGGAACGGAGAAATAGTGTAAAATATTATTGAAGATTGATGCTCAGCACCACAAATCTACTGCCAAAATTTGTACATACCACTAAACCAAGATCGATATCTTCATGACTATTTTCCCCTTCATATAGGTTTGGTTTTACAGTACTATTGTTTTTAATTACATAATTTCTCCTAATTTTTGTCTCATTATTTTCACTCTTGCCTTCCATACTTTCATCACGTCTCGATAACAATTCATCATTGACATAACATGCCTTAGTATTAGGTTCAACCTCTAGAATTGTTTTTGAATTTATGGTCTTTTTACAGACAGTATCTCCTGCATCTTTTGACAGCATGTCATAATCGACGTAAGTTGCCTTTGTATTACGTTCGGCCTCGAGAACTGTTTTTGAAGCTAAACACATGATTTTGAATTCATGCCAACTCTCAATTTTGTCTATGCAAGTATTGCAAACAAACTTTGGGTACGATTCAGTTGAAACTATCTACAAATAAATGCTTTAATACCTTAATTTTTAAGAAATAAATTATTGTCAAATAAAAAACGATTCATTACAGTACTTGCCTCGATAGAAACACATTCTTTTATCTTACGGGTTAAATCACTGTTATCTAAAACATAAATAGTTCTGCCCCAAGTAAACAAACAAAGTCTACATCTTTCGTATCCCATTTTCAATTTGATGGGAATATATTACCAAGACCTAAACTGCGTAATGAGAAAAACTTATATTAAATATAGGGCTTTAAAGCTTAAATACAATATTTTTTCTTCTCATAAATACAACGCAAAAGAAAGGCTTTTGACAAGCGGTAAACACTAAACATCTGATTGAAGCGTCTGCAATTTCTTCGACAGACTTCTAAGTCTGGAACGACGTATTGTTCTTGTTTATATAAACAAGGATATTGTAAATAACAAAATTATTAAATGATCTTTCTTTTCCTATTTCATTTACACCAATTAGTTCAATAGTCAATACTACTTATGCTTGGGTAAGCGTGGAACACAATGGATGTTACGTCATTCTTTTCCGTCCATTTATGTCAAATTTTATTTCTATTTGTGTATTTTCGCTGTTTAGTAATCTTGTATTTTTTGGTGATTTGTTAGATAATTTTTTAAAATATAGGTTATAAACGGTTGTATGTTCGAACGTCAAAATTATCACCCATTTTCAGTCTTCCGGTTCGTCTCGTCGAATGCAGACCTCTGTGTTGTTAACATAAGTGGTGCCACGTGTTCGGTTTTGCTGCTTTATTTCGGGGGGAAACGGGAGACTCACCGCTCAGGTTTACGACCCCGCTAGAAAGGGAGCATACGCTGTGAACGTGTGAGGCCTAGTTGTTCCTGCATTCTATCCCGTTCGTCTGCCGCAGTTCTACATAGAATATTAGCGTAACGGCCGCTACGTGGCGGGAGTGGGAGGGGATCTCGTGATATCAGTAGTACTCTCAAGGGGCACCTAGTGGAAGCCTAGATGCATTTCAAAAATTTAAAGAGGAATTATTAAAGTATTTGAAAGATTCGGGGTATTCGGGAGCCTTCGCCATCCGGATATCCTACCGATAACGCCTCCAAACTGGACCAAGGTGCAGGGTCGACTTCGAGGGCCGCCGATTTAACGACTCTGAGCCCCGGACGGAGGGCAATCTGGCGACTGCCTCGTAGCAAAGCCAATAAGTCCTGTTATGTAACAGGCTAAACAGGAATGAAGAAGAAGAATCACCCATTTTTGTTCCACAAATGTGTAATTTCTTTTAAAGTTTGGTTAATGTAGATTTGTTTTTTTTTACATTAAATAATTACCGGAGTTCTATTGTGTTCTAAGCTTTATACTTGGTGATGCATCCAGCTTAATTTCTAAACACTTGCAGCTATCAAGGAATTGACAGGGATCTTAACGGTTAGGAATATAGTTGGGTGGAATATAAACAGGTTTGCGTATTTTCAGACAAGTCACCTTGTCACAAAGCAAACTCTTGCTTTGTGCTTGCTGTTGTGGTTACAACGAGGGTGTGAGAGTCCTGCAATCTTCAAAGGCCAGATGCTGCAAACAACGCGCAGAACTTTACATGATCATTCTAAAACAAGTTTTTTTTTTACATGTTGTTCCCTGTGTTGCCACTTTTCCCAAATTTGCCTTTGCACCTTTTGGTATTAATTTCCTGCCACAGCCACACCGTAATACCTTTGGGTATGTATGTATGCGGTGTTCATATATATTTATAATTTTATAGCAAAAGAGAATATCAACTGTTTTTAGACGTTCAGTAATATTTTGTAAATATATTTCTTTTTCTAGACTGCAATAATTAATATCATTTAAGGGCATGTGCTTCTTAAAAACAATATATCTTAAAAATTTGTTTTGAACTTGGTTCAATTTGTTCATATAAGTATGAAAATAAGGATTACATATGACGGAAGAGTTTTATAGTGTCGATGCTTTTAAAATCTTTAGTGTTTCTTTTGACAAAACCCATAACTCGAAGTGCCTTATTGCAACAGTCTATGATGTGGGTGGTAAAGTAAAGTTTAAAATCAAGGTCTCTGATTATGTCAACCTGTACCAAAGGAATATTGTTAAATTGATAATTAAATGGTGGCTGGACATTTTTAGATCTACTAAATTTAATAAACTTCCATTTATCTATATTGAGGATCTTCCCATTTATTTTATACCAGTTGTAAAATCTATCGAGATCTTTTTGAAGTTTTTATGAAGAGTTTTGTGATTTTATCACTTTAAAAATTTTCAGATCGTTAGCGTATAAAATATATTAGAATAGTGAAAACATTTTTTACATCATTTATACAAATATTAAATAAAAAGGGACCTCCTTGAGGTACACCTGATGTAACGTTGATAGGGTTTCATTAATGATTATTGATTTCAATAAACTGTTGTCTTCCTGTTAAGTAAGATTCTAACCATTTCAAGAGTGCACCCGAAATTCCATAAAAGGATAATTTATTAATTAATAATCTATGGTTAATTTTATCAAAACGTTTCTTTCACGCATGCGAAGGTACTAAAGTAGCTATAATATAATCATCACACAACTGAATTCAATTCAATTGAGCTGGATTTAATCCATAACATAAATACCAAATAATAATAATATATTTTTAATTGTAGAACCTTCAATAATAAGATTTCTCCCGGAACATAATCTTCCTTAAAATTTCTTTCATTATTATGCTTTCTCGCCGGTGCCGGTAACGTAGGGGAAGTGGTCAGACAAAAGCCCATGTGTGATAACATCAACATTTTTGAAAAGAATAATCTGTTCACGAGCAGTTTATGGTTAAGTGGATTTTATAAAAAAAAACGGAAACAAATCCCCCTTTCATAAAAGATTGTCGTGTCCAAAATGTTTTTTTTTTTAAATTATCATATTCGGCATTGTTGAGGTTGATCTCGAGATTAATCATCTCAATTTTCAAAAATAAAAAGCCAACCAGTTATGATTGAATTGTAGTGAACCTATAGACAAATAACGGATTAACTCAGAAGATGACTCAGAGAATGGGGAAAAAATTAGGATTGCCAGATTTGCAGAGAGCAAAAGCAAAAGCAGGAGGTCATTTCGTTCCTTCGGAAGGAAATAGCAATTGAATTGAAGAGAAAAAAACGGTCCTCGGCTTTTTTTGGATCCAACAAACCTAACCTGGCCGAGATACTTGTGAGGGGAAGTCACTCAGCTGTACGTTTTCATCAAGGTTGATTTGGTTGTTACATGGACGAAATTGGGTAAATTAGAATTTTTCTTCATTCGTTGGGGTAACAACTGATGTTTATTATTTCTCCTAAAAAGCGGGAATTTTGAACCATTCGGCGAGAGGCAGAAGGTATACTTGAAAAGCATGAAACTCACAGACATAATAAATCGGATTATGTAAGTCCACGGCAAAACTAATAAAGATTCAGCTTTGCATACTCGAACGGATTGTTTTTTCTATATTTGGAGAGCATTTTAAGCTGAAAACTATAACTAAAAATGAATAAAACATAGTGTTACCGCGTCTGTTTTTAAAATAGCTAAACTTGGATTCACTCGGCTCATAATAATACTAACACATAATTTCTTTCTGTTTGGCACCCGAACATAGGAGAAATTAGTACGAAATACTGCCTAGGCATCAATCCATTCGGACTTTACCTTCGCCACCCGTTTTGCTCACGCTAGCACACAGTCCGGACCATAAAAAAGGTAAGGCGTGCGTTGCCGATGCCCGTCATAGAAAATTAACCTGATTCCGTATTAATTTTAAAGTATTCTGATTAATCCAGACACCTTAATATACGGATTCGACTGATATTTTAATCCTTATCCTTGCATCACTAGGTCGCACCCGCCAAGTTTATCGGCGCTTTACATGCACGGTTTTATCAGCTAGACAGCTACGATGCTCCGAAAAATTACTGCTATTTGTCACAGTGCCACGGCCAGATCACTTGCAATGGATTGCAGCTCCTGAAAAACCGCAAACTAGCCGACTTCTAGTGGCGGCACGGTCGTACCATTTATCGAATAACAACTTAAATTTAATTACTACTACTACTTAAAAAGAAAAAATTAAAAACCGCCAGCAGAACCATTCAATATCCATGTCATTGTTCTAGTCTCTGCATTTTCTTCAGTTCCTAGATTTTATCACAATAGAAGGACTTCCTTAAAAATGCGACACGTCTTTGTTATTTCCCCGTATTTCCATATTATAACTTCCCTGATGCAAAACGTTTAGATTTAAAGTTGGGCTTTTACGGGTGGAACACAATACAAATTACGTCATACGTTTATTTCAAACGTTATTTTTCGTTATGTGCTTCCGGAGTTTTTTGAAAAATAGGTTATAAACGTTTATATTTAATTCCAACGTCAAAACTATCACTTATTATTGTATCACAATTCTGTACTTCCTTCTTAAGTTTCGTGTTGGTTAGGTTTTACGATAAACATTTACGAAATCTGCATTGTGTGCACGGCTTTAGAGGTAATATTACATGTCGAGTTCCCGTCTTCCTGTGATGCTTGAAACATAATGGAATTTCTGAAAACGTTTAACGTAAAAACTAACCAACAAAAACCAAACTTAAAAATGAAACTGCACATTTTTTGTACAAAAATGGGTGATAATGTTGATGCTGGAACTAAATATTACCATTTATAACTTATATTTAAAAAAAAATGTAATATAAATGCGGAATATTGCATTGTGTTCCACGCTTAAGAAATCAGAGTTTAGTAATATATGGCGCGAGACTCTCATTTGCTACCAAACAGTTAAAGACACGCTTTTTAAGAGAAATATGCATTTATAGTCAAAATTGAAAAAATAATTATTTGGACAATTTTTTAAAATACTCTCTTCTAACAAGCAAAAACAAAATTATAGTTTTTTTTTAAATCTATGTTACCTATTGGGCTGGAGAATGGGGCTGAAAGCAAAAAACTGGCAGCCGACTCCATATTGAAAGAAAGACAGAAGTTATGTTTTTAACATAAGAAATTGCACGTATCTCGTTTAGATGCTTTGTTTTGGGGGGAGGCGGAGAATCAACCATTCAATGTGGAAACTAACGACTCTGCTGAAAAGGGAGCAGACGCTGTGAATGTGTGAGGCTTAGTTATTCCTGCCTTATATCCTATTCGTCTGCCCAGTTCTACATAGGATATTAGCGTAATGGAAACTATGTGGCGGGAGTAGAAGAGTTAAGGAGACAGCTTGAAAGAAAAGAAGTACTGACAAGTCAATGGGCATTTAGTGGAAGCCAAGATGCAATAAAACCAAAAAAATAATAATTTAGTAAACGGGAGTTCAGAGCTCTCCATCCTAACATCCCATCTATAACGTCTCGGCCGTATAGTCCTAAGCCGCAAAACCAAAGGAAGAAAGACCAGTCATCCTTTTACAGTGTTGGCAACTTAGCAGAATTTCGGATAGATTTAACTGAAATCAATTATATTTAGCTGATAAAATCGACAGATTGCTGATAGCCTATTTTTTAGCCGAATTCGTGTAGTTCTTTAGCAGAAAAGTACGATTATAGCGGATCAAAATTATTGTTTATTTTGTGTCATTTTCTTATTATTAATAAACATGCCTTTAAAAGAAGAAAAATATATCAAACTCAAACACCTGTTGACCTGTTTTCTCCTTGCTCCAGGGGATTCCCCGAACCGACGCGACGATGGTCAGCGGCATTATTCCGAGAAATCATTAGTTTTCGAACAGTGCGATTGTAGCAACGTACATAAATACTGGTTGTGAAAACGAGTTTCCTTTGTCTTTCTTTACCATAATTTAAACCTGACTTTATCTCAAACAAAGTTTCAACTACATCAACGTTCAATAATAGATAAACACAGGTAAGAATTTGTTTTTAATAGTTTGACAAGTTTGCAAAATCTAGTAGAAAAAAGTTATGTTGATAAATTGGCGTAATTGACGCATTTTCAGTTGAATTAATATTGTTTAATGTAGTTAGTATAATGTGGACTGTTTAAAGGCGAATATTTTATTAAACAAATTTTTTAGATATGGCAGAAAAAAACAAACGAAGTATATTCAATTTTTTCGCAAAGAATGGTTATCGTTTCCACAATTTAAAGATTGGTTAGTGGAGGTACAAGGACATCAAACACCAATGCCAAATTATATATTAAAAATAACTTAAGTTCTTCTAAACATATTAAGGCAGCAAAACTATTTTCGGCAGGTAGGTCGAACGACCAAACTAAATTAAATTTTCCTACTAAGAACTTACAATCCAAGGCAAAATTAAGTTTATTTGTTTATGCTGTGTGAAATGGTTAACGCAATTTTATCAGGACGATATGGTTTATCAAGAGCAGAAAAATGTTGTAAAAGTTATACCTTGCCAGAAGACGTACTTCTAAGAATAGGTAGCAGAGAATGTTACGATGAGGAACTTATAAATTTTGATCTAATAAATTTAGATGTAATTTAAAACTTTATTTAGCAAGCAAGCAATTAATTTTAATTTAGTAAGATTTTATGTAGTTTTAGAATACCTTTAATATAAAAACGTTTTTATTTTACATTTTTCACCTTAACATATATTATGTTCTTACTAGTTTCGAGCTTGTTTTTTTTTAGTTTTAGAATTTGGCCGAAATTTAGCCGATTTTTAACCTGCCACGCGGTTAAAGGTTTCGCGGAAAGGCGGAAAATGGGTTTCGGCGTCATAGTATGGTCATAGTTGTTAGACAGTGTGTCGAAACAACACGTGTGGCTCCGAGAGGTTGTGTTCTAAGTACTAACAAGTTCCCTCCTTGGTGAGTTTTCTGATAATCCATTCATATTTGAGACTCATTTAAAACATAATATAGAGAATAATAAAAAACTTCATTGATTGCTTTTGTTGATCTCCAAGATGGGGGAAAAAGGGGGGAGTTCTCACTACCCCCAGGCCATCAATAACATTATCGGTATAGAAGATACTAATAATACACAAAATAAATCAAATACTAATGAAAACTCGAATCTGAACGTAAATCTTGCTCAAAATAAAAAAATTATTCTGTATAATTACGATGACACTGGCCCGTTTATTGTATATATAGAATCCACACAAAAAACTAACCATGTAGGCATACCATAGTCTAAAAATAGCGCGAGAAATTTTTAACCTAAACCTTACGGATGTTAAAAAAATCAACAATAAAGGAATGAGCCGATTAGCCATTGAATTTATTAGTTTTCAGGCTGCTAATGCCTTTGTAGGTAATAAAATTCTCAAAGACAAAGGGTATAATTTGTTCATCCCATATAATTTTGTTACAAGTAAAGGAATAGTAAGACATATAGACTAAGACATGGATAAATTTTCGGATTTTTGTAATTCAAATGATAAAATTGTGAGTGCAAAAAGACTGAACAGAAAAGATATTACAGATAATAAAACCGAGTACGCCCCTACAGGCACGGTCCTGGTTACCTTTGGAGGCACCATCTTACCAAAATATATTAACTTCTATGGTCTACCCTTAACTGTATCCCTATATATTCCCCCAGTCACACAATGCTTTGCGTGTCTCCTTTACAGACACACCAAGGGCTATTGTAAGGGAAAAGAAAAATGCTATAATTGTGCGGGAGAAAAACATGAGAATACAGAAAATGTATATACATGTCAATCTAAATGCCATTTTTGCAGAAGTGCTCATAAATCCACTTCAAAAACTTGTCCTGAATATCAAAGACAAGTAAATATAAAGAAACTCATGGCTTATGAAAATCTAACATATTTTGATGCGGAGAAAATGTACCCCAAAAACTACACAATCAAAGACAATCATAATTATGACCCATACTCAAACTAACAGTGACACAGTTGTACCAACCCAAAGGCGTACATATTACTTCAACACCTCCACTAAAAGGTCTTACCAACAAATGGCTACATTAGAACCAAACAAAAAAAGAAATATCCAAAAAGGATATGATAAAAACACATAACGATTCACTTTATGAACCTAACTCGAGACCGGAAAAAAACAATTACAATTCATATATAAACGAATATGCCTACACTAACGAAAAGCCTAATAGTGCCCTTCAAAGCGAACAACATACTCAAATGCCCACTTCACTAGATTGTATGGAGCTTAGACAAGACTTGTCTAAGGTATGGAGTTTATTAAAGAAAAATTTAATAATATGTCAGATGAGGATCAACATAACCTAAAAAAAATATATTTTAAACAAACTTAATTTACAAACATACATGGATCTGGATGATCCAGATTTCTCCTAATTAGACTAAATAAATATAAGACAGGGTTGCTCTCCCGCAGAAACCATATAAATAAAAAACAAAAAAAAAAAAACAATGGAAGATACCTCAATAAAACTTAAAGTCATACAATGGAACATCAGAAGCGTGAAATGTAATAGAAATAATTTAATCTCAATTATACGAAAGTACAACCTTGACGTTATTCTATTGAATGAAACCTGGCTTAAAAACGACCAACATTTTTCTATTAATTCATACAATATTTTAAGACAGGACAGAGAAGATGGATATGGAGAAGTCGCGACCTGTATTAGAAATACCATTCTTTTTAATCAAATTAAAACTTATAATGATAACAACACTCAATACATCATAATAAAAATATCAAATCTAAATATTATAAATATCTACACTAATTCCAATATCAACATAAACCCAGAAATGTTAGCTATGCTTTTTGGAAACATAACTGAAAATGCTTTACTCATGGGGGACCTAAATTCACATCATCCAATGTGGGATAAATGTCTGACTAACCAAGGGGGGAGAAATATCATTGAATATTCTTTAGATAAAGACCTGGTAATCTTAAATGATGAAAAGAGAACACTCCTACAACCTCCAGACCAAAACAATAGTGCAGTGGACATTAGCATAATCAGTAATAATCTAGCCCCTATAGCTACATGGCTTGTCCTCCCTGAATGTGGAAATAGTGACCACTTCCCTACCTGTGTACAAATCAATTTTAGAGGTGGTCCAAAGGACAAAGACCCCTTTGTAAAATCTTATAAGTCTAGAAACTTCAGGAAAGCGGACTGGAACAAATATAAAGAAAAAATATTGATAGAAATCATACAAAATGAACAAGACCTGAATTTTGATCAGTTAGAAAGAACTATCAGCCAGGCAGCAGAGTTGTCTATTCCCAATAAAATATGCAATAGGACTAGGAAAGCGCACAACCCCTGGTGGGACGATGAATGTTCCCGTCAATTAAAAAGTAGGAAAGATGCTATAAAAAAATATAAGAGCCAAAAGTAATTTGTTACAGATATACAATAGATGTTTATATGGAGAACCCCTACCCTTATCATGGAAAAAATATAACATAATCCCCATTTTAAAACAAAACAAAAACCCTTTAAACATAAATAATTATAGACCAATTGTTTTATCTTCCTGTTATATAAAACTCCTAGAAATACTTATAAAGAACAGGATTAACTGGCTCCTAGAAAATAATAGAACATTCAACTGGCTACAAACTGGATTTAGAAAAGGAATGGGAATAAACAATAGCATAGGGATATTAACTTCACATGTCAACATGGCTTTTATGCAAAACCAGGCAGTAATTGCGGTCTTCTTAGACATCAAATCAGCATATGACGGAGTAAACATCTACAAGCTTTATAACAAACTTATCAAACAAAAATTCCTACACCCATAGCAAATTTAATACACAGGATACTGGAGAAAAGACTTCTTTTCTCTAGAAAAAATGATGGATCTTTCCTAGGCCCTAAACTGGCAACAACAGGACTCCCTCAGGGCTCCCCGCTTAGTACTATTCTGTTTAATGTCTACCTGGTGGAATTATATAATGTTCTACCTAAGGATGTAATCTTGATAGGATATGAAGATGATCTAGTCTTATTTCACAGAGGAAATGACATTAATCTGATTACACAGAAAATCAACGATACACTAAATAATATTTACATATGGCTTAATGATCACAATTTAAATGTATCATTTGAAAAAAGTGAAGCAATATATTTCACAAAAGGTGCTCGCAAAACCCCACTTCCAAATATAAAAATTATAGACCACATTATACCTTATAAAAAATATACAAAATATCTAGGAATTATAATACATCACAACCTGAAATGGGATCTCCATATAGAAAATATAACAAATAAAGCAAATAAAAGCTTTAACATAATTGAAAGCTTATGTAGGGTTTGGTGGGGAGCAGACCCCCAGATATTGCTGACTATGTTTTATGCCCTCGTAAGATCACATTTAGACTTTGGATTAATCTTTATAAAGCCAGCTAACAAAGAAATGTTAAAAAAATTGGATAGAATACTTTATGGGGGCCTTAGAATATGTTTGGGATGCATGAAATCCACACCAATTGGTGCACTACTAGCCGAAGCGGCAGAAATCAGTCTAAAACACAGAAGACTAATGTTAACAGTCAAATTTCTGGCAAAACCCTTCGCAATTAAAGATCACCCAATAATAACAATACTAAAAAAAATACGTGTATTCTACACGCATAACGCGAATTTCTGGAAAGATTCAAACATACCATACCTAGTACAAGCCCTAGATAGATTTTTCCCTTACCTTTCCAAAATATATAAAAGCAATAGGTCACCATGTTATGAAATCAAATATGAGAGTCTAACCTCCCCAATAAAAATTTTAAATTTAAACATAGAGAAAAAAGATTCCTTCATCAATCAACAATTTTTAAGTAAAACAGAAAAATATAAAAACTCTTACAGATTCATCTTCACTGATGCCTCGAAATTGGGACAAACAGTAGGTTTCGGAATTTCGATTCCACAGATAAAATACAAATTTTCAGCTAAACTACCTAAAGAGTTATGCATTACTTAAGCTGAAATGGTAGCTATAAATGAGGGAATAACAACGGCAATTAGGAAAAACATAGACAAGGCTATCATTTTCACTGATTCTCTGAGTGCCATAAACAAAACTTAAAAGCACAGTGATAGATACTGATACAGGCTACATAACCTTACTGAATAGGGACCTATTAATCGAGACCAACAAGGGGATCAATAATATTATACTATGCTGGATAACAGGTCACTATGGTATCTTAGGGAACACAGAGGCTGATACCTTAGCAAATGTTGGGAGAAACTTAAATGTACCTAAAAACCTTAAAATAGATAAAAATGAAATAACTAATATAATTAAAATAAATATCCGTAACGAATTTAAAACGTTTTGGAAAAATAGTCCACAAATAAAAGGTAAAACATATAACTTAATCCAGGACTGCTTCCCTCACACTAGATGGTTCAACAAATATAATTACACAAATAGAAGACATATCACTTCTATTATCAGAATGAGAACAGGACACTGTCGAACAGGGGAGCACCTTCACAGGATGGGGATACAGGAGACTCCTCTCTGTGAGTGTGGTCTCCTTGAAGACCTAAACCATATATTTTTTGAATGCCCTATTTTAAATATACCTAACTTTAACTTATATGAAAACATAAGATGTCAATGAGTACAAACTCCGTTCAATATTGAAAAAAATTTGGAGATCAATAAGCTATTAATGAAGTTTTTGAATTATAATAAAATTAAAATATAATTTTAATTTCAATCTATGTTTTTGGCACTGTACTTCGTAACTTGCCAGATTGCTCTCCGTCCGGGGCTTATTTAGAGCTGGAGCGACCCTTCCAGATAATTTACACCTTATTCCGGTTTGGAGACGTTGTCGGTGGGATGTCCGGATGGCGAGCTCTGAGCTCCCGGTCACCCCGTGTATTTCAATATCTTTAAATTTGCCTTTCTTTATAGACCCTTCTAATGCATCTTGGCTTCCACTAGATGCCCCTTGAGAGTACTACTGGTCCCACGAGATGACCTTTTCTTTCAAGCTACCGCCTTACCCCTCCCACTCCCGCCACATAGCGGCCATTACGCTAATATTCTTTGTAGAACGCGGCAGACAAACGGGATAGAATGCAGGAACAACTAGGCCTCACACGTTTACAGCGTTTGCTCCCTTTCTAGCCGGGTCGTTAGTTTCCACACTGAGGGGTTGAGTCTCCCGTTTCCCCCCGAAATAAAGCAGCAGAACCGAACACGCGGAACCACTTATGTTAACAACACAGAGATCTGCCCTCGACGAGGCGAACCGGAAGACTGAAAATATAACTTAAATTATATATCAGGATGGATTGTCAGAAAGGTTACATAACCTTTTCCTCTTCCATCCGACGCAGTGCTCCCATGTGTACAGCTCCTCTACTGCGCGGGAGTGTGAAGAGTCTTTTGTCCTTTGTAGTAGTTTTGATTATGCTAACAACAACTCGATATACCGACACGTAAATGAAATATAATAGTAAATACATGAAAATTCCACAAAAAAAAAATAAAGCCTATAGTGGAGATCCGGTGCTGTTGTCAGGGCACAGGCCCGACGGACCCAGTACCCACGAATGTGCTGGCAGATTACCTCTGAGTAGCGTCAACAGAAACCTACAAAATCAAGTTTTCGGCGTTGGCAACACTGCATCCTTAACATCATTGGGGTTTTGTAGCTTTGTTTTAGCTTTGTCCTTGTGAAATTGTCTTGAGTTTTGGTATGACTAACAATAATTATGAACATGTATATAAATATTTAAATGAGCAACATAACGTGATACGTCTATTGATTTTTCGCCTGCGGTATTGTAGTCTATATTTTTACTTACACAAGCAATTTAATTTGATGACTTTGAAAAATTCGATTACTCGATTCAAGAGGAAAAAGTCATTCTGTTTGTGTATTCCAGTTTATGAATGGTATTAAGACTTTTTTATAGATGTAAGTATAGCAGCTGAGTTTTGGCTTTTCGTTTGGTGATTGAAATATGGGATTTAAATACTAGTCCCATCAAAAATATGTGATATTAATTCCATATTATTACTTCATAATTTTCCGCAATTCGATATCTTGTAGCTTCAGAATGTAATAATGACAAAACTATATTTTCGGTTTGGAACGTCTGTTTCTGTAAGTGTTCATAATAATTTTGTATGTAATAATGTTTTAATTATCTGACTGAGATTTTGGTTAACCCATGTTAAGCCTTTATTTTTGGGTTGTAGTAAACAAGTTCTCGTACAACCGAATCTGATATAAAAAAAATTATAAACCCAAACATAAGTAAATCTTGTGTTGATGGTCCAACACATGTTATTAGATGGTCTATTGAACTATTCAAAAAAAAACTTTCAACTAGACCACAGTCTAGTAACAAAAATTAAGTTTGACAGAGAATAACGAAGGTGCCTGTTTGTACTACCTATTAACCAAAATTTAAAGTCTGATTTTTTCAGCCATGTTTCATAATTGAATTATAAGTTTATAATAATTGAAGATAATAATGTAGAAAGATGATAAATGCCAAAAATAAGAAAACACTAGTTATTCAAGAAAAACGTCATAATAGATTATTCCTTTTTAAACTAATTATAAACATAGAAGGTATGTATATAAATTTCAATGAATCTAGAATTTTTTCAAGAATCTTGGTTCTTATAAATAAAATTTATTTAAATCTCCGCATGCTCAAAAGGGCAAAGTGGCATTATTATAAGTATGTGGTAAGGCCAGTATAATTCTTATTTCTTACCTGTTTGGATTTAGATATATATTTTCACACAAGTAAAATACACTTGTACTTGGCACCATTGATACTTAATACAATAAGCCATTTCCCCCTGTAGATCAATTTAGTAAATTTTTATATCGTTCCTTTAGTATCAAAAAACTCAAATAGGTTAGGTTAGGTTTAGGTTTTTGGCACTTATCATCTTTCTGCATTTGAAAGATGTGTAAAACGAAGCAAGATAAGCCTAGCTTAGCTGAAACTTAAACAAAATTAAATTGCTCGTAAATCTAAAACTATGGTATTGTAATTATTATTTATATGTTCAGAAAAAGTTACTCAGCAAACTTTTTGAATATAGTAAACATACATACTAAATGCTGAATGTTTTTTTAGCTATTCTAACAAGATATTCAAAAATGAGCAGTATTCATGCTGGAAGTATTACTGAAATCCACGAGATGCCTTTGGCTGAAATTATCCGTCCTATCCCTTCAGTGTTAGATGAAAACAAAGTTAATTCATTAATGGAATCTATATCACATCTAGAAAAAGAAGATGAAGTACCCCCGATTGATGTGTTGTGGATTAAAGGAAGGGAAGGAGGAAATTACTACTACTCTTTTGGGGGTTGTCATAGATATGAAGCACACAAAAGGCTTAAATCAGAGTTCATTAAGGTCAAGCTAGTCAAATCAACTGTTGATGATTTGAGAGTATATTTGGGATCAAGTACCCCAGATTTGAAATAAACTATATGTTAATAATACAACTGTTGCTAGTTTAAATAAATACTGTACATAGTTATTTATTTCATTTACCAGTTTTTAGGATTAATATACCATTTCAAACCTTTGTAAATAATTTCAACAAGAAGATTCAAGCTTATCATTAAATTCTAATGTTGATACTGGAATATTAAAAACCAACCTGAAAAATTATTCCCACATTCCTATTTAAGATCAGGTAATTATACAGATTGGTGCTACTAAAATTTTTTTATAAGGATTGGTAAACTTTAAGTAGCTATAGTAGCAGGAATTTTTCCAAACGAATTCCAGCCTGATTTCAGATAGATTAGCCTTTCACATGTTTTAAGAAAAGCTGCTGAGTCCGAGTGGCTGGACAAAAAGCTGTATATTTTTGATAAAAATTCAAATAAAATTTGTCAACAATAGTGAATGCAAACAAACAAAAGTATGCTTTATTGCTGCAGAAAAATTTTACAATTTTATGGACAAAGCAAAATATACCTAAAATAAGACATATCAAAACATTAATCGAAAAGAATTTCGATAGGTCAATGCTTTTTAAAAATGTAAATTATCAATTTACCAAATCGTAAAACACACGTTAGAATATAACATAACATTGCTGCAAAGCAGTTAATGAATCCTAATAACCTTATAAAAGTAAACAAACACACATGTACGAGGTGAATAATTTCGATGACATTGAAATCAAAATTGCAACTATGCGATCTTAAACTCTATGTTATTATAGTTATACAAATAATTGTGATGTTAAACAGAAGGTATAATGAACTAGTGTAGAATGTAGTATACAAAAAAGAATTAAATTTTGTTTTTAATCCAATACCTAACAAAAATAATTAAGTTTTATGTGAATGTTCAACAGTTTCTATATGATGATTTTCAAAATTCTATGCTACGAGTTAGGACATGACTCACAAAAGATTTAAGTTAACAAGCGCATTTAGTGACAATTTAAAGAGACTTACTCACTGTAAAAATCATAAACGCTGTAAAATGGTCTCTCAATGAGGTATGCTTTGGTGTTTTTTCGAAATTGTGCAAGCATAGGGATAGATTTTAAATGTACTGGCAGATTGTTGTAAAGTTTTATGGCGTTGTAAATAATTGATTTTTTTATTAATTCTGAGGAAGGAATGGGAAGATATATATCATGCCTAGAGTTTCTGGTAGGGTATACATGTTGTGGCCTTTCTGGGAGGGTGTTTATATGTTTTCTCAGCAAACATACCGTTTCCAAAATAAATAATGCAGGAAGTGTTAATATTTCATGTTTTTTGAAATAGTATTGGCAGTGAGCTCTATTATTTAGACCAAAGAAATAACGAATGGCTCTCTTGAAGCACAAAAATACTACGAAATTGCTCGGTGGTACAGCAGCCCCAAAAGAGAAGGCCATAGCGGAGGTGGGATTCAAATAAAGAGAAATAAGTAAGTCTGGCAGAAGGAACGTCTAGTTCTTTTGAAACTGATCGAATGGCGAAGCAGGCGGTAGAAAGTTTTTTAGTTAAGGTGTCAATATAATTAGACCATTTTAGGTTGTTATTTATATTTAAACCCAGGAATTTAACCGACTCTACGTATTCAATATTGCTGTTATGTTCCTGAAGTGGTTGTAAAGTTCCCTTGATAAGATAACGCCACCGTTTTATCGACATTAAAACAAAGCATATTGGAATCGGACCAAGCCTTAATTATAACCAAGTCTTTGGAGATACTAGAGTGTAAAGACGTATCAAAATCACTCCAAGTTATGCTTGTGTCGTCAGCAAAAAGGGAAATTCTTCCATTAATTTTAAGGTTCGTGATATCATTAATGTATAACAAAAAAAGAATAGGTCCCAAGACTGAACTTTGAGAGACTCCACTTGTAATCAACTTACAATCAGAATCGGAACCATTAGCCCTTACAAGTTGTTGCCTTTTCCCAAGATAAGATTTGAACCAATTTAAAGAAGTACCACGAATTCCATAAAAATTTAGTTTGTTTATCAGAATTTCATGACTAACACAATCAAAGGCTTTCGCATAGTCACAAAAAACTGAGGCAGTTGGGTGGTTGTTATTGAGAGATAAGTAGACGCCTCTAAGCAACGTGAACATGGCGTCGCTGGTGCACTTGTTGGGTAGAAATCCGAACTGCTCCGGGGATATTATCTGATGTTTCAGGAGAAATGGCATAAGACGATTCTTCAGTAGCCTTTCGATGATTTTTGATAGCACTGGTAGTAGTGCAATTGGGCGATAATTGCAAGAGTTAGTTTTTTCGCCGCCTTTATGAAGTGGAATAATTATAGCTGTTTTAAGGCGATCAGGGAATACACCTTTTATAAAGGACTCATTTATTAATGTTGTAAGGGCCTCTATGACTGGGAGTGGGAAGTTCAGGAATATTCTAATTGATAGGCCATCAGTGCTACACGAAGATTTACTTTTGATATTATTTATTACCTTCAATAGTTCAGTGTTGCTAACGGGACTTAAGAAAAAGCTATCAGCTAAATTTTTTGAAGGAGGGAGAAACGAAAGAGGGTCCAAACTTGGCGAGATACTAGAGGTAACATTTTTGCTTACATTAATAAAATAATCATTTAGATCATTAGCCCCTGGCAAGATCTGAGTCACAGGGTTTGATTTGTTTCTGGGGTTATTGATGATGGACCAGGTTTCTTTTGAAACGTTATTTGAGTTTGTTAGACGTTTTCGGTAGTGTAATTTTTTTGCTGACTTAATAAGAGTAGTGTAGATCCTCCTATAGTTAGAGATATAGTCGAGAATAAGAAAGGAGTCGGTGAATTTGTTTATATATGAGAGCGAGCGCATATTTTTAGTAGAAATTCGTATTCCTTTCGTGGTCCACGGTTTATGCCGCTTAGGTTTGATATTCTTAAGCGGGACGGCCTTGTTAAAAGCACTTAAAGTTTTATTTAAAAAAGTTCTGAAGTTTGTGTTGACATTATCAGATTCAAAATTCCAATCGGTGTTAAAGCAAATATTATGAAATACTGAGAAATTTGCGGCCGAGAAAATTCTGCCCCGATGGCGAGATCTTGGTAAGGGCTCAATAGGTAAACTAAACCTGGAAATTACCGCCTCGTGATCGGAAAGACCTGAGTTATAGACCTGTGAATGCACCTCTGATGGAGAAAATCAGACGCCATGTAATCGATGATAGAAGAAGAGTTTCTTGAAATTCTAGTTGGCGAGGATACATGCATTGAAAGACCGAAAGAGTCGAATATAGAAATTAGATATTTTTGGATGGCACAAATAGTAGCATAGTCAATATTAAAGTCCCCGCATAGAATTTTTTTACCTTTAATCGGTACTGTCTAGCAAACTTACCAGGCTATTTAAAAATGATTGTACATCAGAGTTTGGTGATCTATAAATACAAATTACATAAAGATCAAGGTTTTGATTATATACCATAGAGAATTCAAAAGAGCTAATCCGCTAACAAATGATCATATTTAGATACCGACATGAAATCTCCATGTACATGGATCCTCGTTTTGGTATCATGTTTTAATCATCAATGAAATGCCCATATCTTTCATGTTGTCAAGAATACTCATCATCCGGTGCACACTTCAAAAACTGTTCAATTTGGCCTTTAGTCAAGATCTAAAATATTTGCTGACATCTACGTCCCTATTTACACTTCGCATAGCTTTGATCACTGAATAATCCACAGAGAGGATGATTTCCAAATCTTCCCTTTCTCCACAAAATATGCCATGAATACATTAATTATATTTCCCAGAAACCCCCTTTTTCATACAATTTCGCAAATTTATTGTAAGAAATGTCATATATCTTTAAATGAGTCTATACAACCATCATTTTCTTCTATTTTTTTTTTGGATTTCAAGCAAAAACAATTGACAGGATGTTTCAATTTTCTAAAAAATGAAGAAATAAGTTTAATTTGGACTGTTTAAAATAAAACAAGTATTTTATAAATAATGACTGTATTTTTTTGTATAAAATGGCAATGTTAAATTTTCAAAAAATGGCTTACTTTTTGAAAACAAAAGTGATATATCATTGAAAAGCTAATTTTAGGCTGAATACAATATTCCAAAAAAATATACAGCATCCTATTTAAAATAAAAAAGTAGCGGAAGCAACTTTTTTATTTTAAATAGCGGAAATTGATATTTTATAAAACTAAAAAAATTGCAGCCTGTTACAAGATTCCTTTGTCACAAGTTATTTGCAAATGTGGCTCTAAAAGCAACACCTGTATTTTTAAAAATAATAAAGTGATGAGAAAATAAAAAAAACTCATTTGGAGAAAATGATCAGTACTTCTTAAAGCTTAAATAGAAATATTTAGGATTAGTGAGTTTTTAACTAACCATAACATATATTTTAAACCTCCTGTATATTTTCTGCTTACTGCAGACTTTACAGGACTCTCGAGCCGGAAAAGTAAGTTTCATGCTTAAAATCGTGAAAAAAGAAAATTTGCAAGACATAAGCTGAAAAAAGCTGCATTTACATATCTATTCTTTTTTGCTCTATCTGTCCAACAGTGTAGTATATTTATTTATTTAAGCATTTATTTACCATTGATTCATACATGAATATGGGTTCGTCAGTCATTTATAATATAGTTACTCTTACATAATAAAAGAATACAATATAGTTGCTATTACACTAAAATAATAAATAAATGATAACAAACAAATAAATATAAACATAACTCGGATATACAAACACCAAACTCTCAATCAGTCGCCCTACCTGAAATATCCATAAGAGTAAAATGATTTTTCAATCAGAAGCTTTTTGACCTTGTTTTTAAAATATCTAAACCCACCCACTGCCCTCAGAGTTTCAGGGAGATGGCTATATATCTTCAGAACGGTGATAAATGGTTCTTTAGAAGTCCGAGTCAGTCTGTGAGGAGGAACATATAAAACTTCAGAAGAACGGGTCCTATAAGCATTTATATCGCCACATTTTTTTTCTAAATGTACTCATATTCTTTTTGGCGTAACACACACGTGCAATAATATACAACAAAGGTACAGTAATAATATGCTGTTGTCTGAAGTACTCCCTGCAGGAGGCAGTGGTTGGTAAGCCCAGCAGATTACGCAATATTTATTTCTGGTGTATAAGATCCTCCAATTGGTCCCCAGACTAAGATGCCATATGATATAATAGAATGAATGCACGCAACTTTGTATTTTTTATGTTGCTAATGCTCACTGATCCTCACAATGGAGAAGTTTTTTGAAGCCAGCTTCCTGAAGAGCCACTCTATGTATGCATTCCAGGAGAAAGCGGCATAAACAAGAACTCCCAAAATAGAGCTAGAAGAACTTATCTTCTGGCTACACATTGTTAAAATCTCAACAGTTTTTCAACTTTTTGCTAGTTTTATGATACTTAATTTTTCCATAAAAAAAATTAAATAAATAGGTAACTATTGTAGAATAAATCTATTAATAACATTCTAAATCCCAATAAAGTGTTTTTCCCGCCACGTTTTGAATTTGAATTGCCGCCAGTTACCGCTAGCGCCACTTCCCGTCAAGTTTGGCACCGGGACCACTCTTTTCCGCCGCGATTGGCATTCGGTAAAAGATAACTAAAAGATGCCCAAAAAAAAGCTGCGTCGCGAATTATGAAAAAATGTATTTCCCGATTGTTCGTTTTAATAAAAGTTAAAAAGTATTTATTTTTGTGTTTTTCTGCCAACTCTTTATGCTTCCTACAGCTTCAGGTGTGGGGTAAAGGCAGAAATAACCATGTTTACGCGAGTTTAGTGCTTGGAATTTGTTTTTAAACTTTCGCTTAGAGTTTTCAATTTTTCGTTATGAGTTTACCGGGAAATAACTCTCCACTTAGTGCTTCCAAATCTCCTCCAGTACCACCACGAAATAATGTGATAATGGTGAATGTCGAAGAATTAATTGCAGCCGCCATAAACGCAAATAGATCGTCGAGAGCTGCCGATATTTCGTTGCAAGATGTATCTGTTTTGATCCCCAAATTTTCCGCTGCCTATGGAGATGTAATATATGGATTAAAACTATCGAACAAATAACCAAATAGTATCTAGTGTCTGATAATTAACTGATGCTTGCAGTAATCAAGAATTTAAAAGGAAAAGCTTTCCATTCTCGACCAGAAAACGTTTCCATGAATTTCCAAGAGTTCAAAGACATTATAAAGTCAATGTTTAGTTGTGCGGAAGATTCTGTAGTATTGCTAAGAAAATTTCAAGCTCGAAAGTTAGGTAAAAGTGAAAGATTTATTGACTATTACACCGATAAAGTTATTTTAGGCAACAAATTAAATTTGCCTGAATCTGATATCATAACTTACTTGATAGAAGGTTTCAAGAACCCTGTTTTACAAGTCCAAGCTAAAATAAGAGAGTTCACTCGCCTAGACGACCTGCTTCGAGTTATGAATTCATTAACTGACCTGGAAACAAGTCAAATACCTTCAGGAGCTGTTTCAACGGTCTGTAACAGGTCATCAGGTTAGTGCCAACAGACAATTACATTATAATCACAGTAGTCAAGCTACCCTAGCAAAGTACTAGAACTGCAGTTTATCAGGTCATACTTCCAGAGAATGCACAAAACCCAGACGAGAGCCAGGAAGTTGTTTTGAGTATGGTTCAAAAGAGCACCGCATCAAAGACTGCCCCCAAAAGAAGAACAGTTTACAGAAAAATCAACCTTTGTCAGTGGAAGAAAAAGGCACTGATCTAATTAAGCTAGCATTCAGGTTACATGTAAATTTTAAGAATTTAGACAAAAATATTTCTTAACAATTTTAGATTCTGGTAGTTCTATTTCTATGGTAAAACAAAAATTAGTTTTTGATTATAAAATTGAACCTGTTTATTACCAAACAAACTGTTTTTCTGGAATTAATAATTCCATGCTTGATATTAAAGGTATATTTTCTATCTATGGAATGTTTCATTTATTTATTTATTTATTTTTATTTATTCACAGCAACACTACAGAGTATCAAACAACTCCAAATGGTTCAGTCTAAATCTAACTATAAAATGTAAATAACCTTAAAACTATGGATAAATTGAGCCATAAACAAGACAAAAATTAACCATCCAAAGACACGATTCTGACATTAATCACATTAAAAAATATGGAAAATAAAAAACATTGACAACAAAGAAATAAAGAAAAAAAAAACAAACTACAATGACATTAGTTTAAAATTGCTCGTTTAAAGCGCATAAAATTACCTGTAAAGAGGTTATATTGCGTAAAATATCTATTCTAATTTATGACCATTTTATCGGCAAAAGAAAAGACACTATTGTTATTAACAATTTAGAGTATCAAATGAAATTTTATGTAGTAGATGACAATACCATGTTTAAGGACTGTTAGGGCATGATTTTATGTCTAATCCCAAAATTAACCAAATTATTTTTAACAGAGACAGTGTTGACATTATTCCAAATAATATGCACCCTGATTTTTTGAGCAACGAAGTTCTTTTAGTAAATGTTAGTTAAATCCCCTTTATTGAGAACTCGATTAATGTAAATACCCAATTAGAGCCTTCCATAGTTGCCAATGTGAACAATATTTTCAATGAATTTTATTTTTTAGCTGAAAAACCTGATAAAGCCGAAACTGATTATAAAATGCATATTAGTTTAAGTAAGCATGAAATATTTTCTTGTAATCCCCGACGAATGTCGTGTTCTGAAAAGAATGCTTTAGAAATAATTTTAAAAGATCTTTTAATGCGTGGTATCATTCGCGAAAGTGAGTCCCCTTACTCTTCTCCTGTAGTAATGGTGAAGAAAAAGAATGGTGAGCTCAGAATGTGCTGCGATTACCGTACTTTGAATAAATATGTTATACGTGACAGATTTCCAATTGCGCTTATAGACGACCATTTAGATTTGCTTAAAGAAAAAAAATATTTCTCTAAACTTTCGAAAAATGCTTTTTACCACGTTTCATTAGATCCAGATTCAATAAAATATACTTCTTTCGTAACTACTTTTGGTCAATATGAATTTACTAAAGCACCTTTTGATTTGAGTACAAGTCCTAATAGTTTTTGTAGGTTTGTTAATAAAATATTTAAAGAGCTAGTTCAAAAGAAAGAATTAATAATATTTTTTGATGATCTTCTAATAGCTACTTCAACAATTCAGGAAAACCTAGACATTTTAAAAAAAGTTTTAAAGTTGTTAGTCAAAAATCTACTTGAACTACGTTTAGATAAATGAAAATTTTTGTTGACAGAAATAGATTTTTTGGGATACAAGATTAATAGTCAAGGTATTCAACCTAATAATGAAAATACTCAGAGTATTAAAAATTTTCCTTTGTGTACAAATATAAAGCAAGTTCATTCAAAATTTTGCCATTATAAGTTTATCCAAAATTTTGCCATTATAGCGAAACATTTATATGATCTTTTGCATAAAACTACAAAATTTGAGTTTAGACCAGTACAACTTAATGCTTTTGAAACTTTAAAATCTTTATTAATTTCTCAGCCTGTTTTAGCAATTTATTCACACACTAGTGAAACAGAATGGCATTGTGACGCAAGTGCTTTAGGATTTGGTTCAATCCTCCTACAAAAACAAAAAAAGTTCATCCAATTTTTTATTTCAGTAAAAGAACAACAGATCTAGACACTAAGTACCACAGTTATGAGCTAGAAACACTAGCAACTGTGTATTCTATAAAACGTTTTCACCCTTATCTTCAAGGTATTCACTTTAAAATAGTCACAGATTGTAATAGTTTTCGCTTAACTTTATCCAAAAAAGAAGTAGTACCTAGAATAATGAGATGGTGTTTACTATTACAAAATTCTGATTATGAAATAGAACATCGTGCTAATCCAAAAATGAGACATGTAAATTGTTTAAGTAGGATTCATAACATATTAGTTTTGGAAGGTAATACATTTGAACAAACATTAGCATTAAAACAGTCCAGCGACCCTGAAATTGAAAGAATTAAGGCATCTTTAGAAAACTCTGAACACCCATTTTTTGAATTTAGAAATGGCCTTGTTTATCGTAAACTTAAAGACAAAGTTCTTTTTTATGTTCCATCTGACGTGGTTTTTAACGTTTTACATACTTATCATAATCAAACCGGTCATGTAAGGTTAGATAAAACTTATGAATTGGTCACTAGAACATATTGGTTTCCAAATTTAAAAACTAAAATTAAAAATCATATTCACAATTGTCTTAAATGTATCGAATTTAACCCTAAATCTGGAAAAAAAGGAATGTACTTTACACAGTATTCCAAAAGGAAATATTCGATTTGAATGTTTACATTTGGATCATTACGGCCCTCTAAATGTCGTAGGTCGGTCAAACGAGATACAAGCATATTTTTGCTATAATCGACGCCTTTTCAAAATTTATAAGACTCTACCCATGCACGTCAACTTCAACAGTTGAATTTATCAAGCATTTGATATCTTATTTCTCTTCTTATAGTAGTGCTAAAAAGGTTATAACTGACCGAGGATCTTGTTTTACTTCTCAACAATTTGAAGATTTTTTTAAAATCACAAAGTATTCAACATATTTTAATAGCGTCAGGAGCGCCCCGAGGTAAAGGGCAAATAGAAATTATGAATAAATCTTTAACGTCAATGTTTTCAAAATTATGTGATGAGCGACAAGAAAGTTGCGAAAAAGTTTTGCCAGATGTAGAATGTTATTTTAATAATACTTTAAATAGATCTACAAATGAAACACCTGCTAGATTATTATTTAGTATAAATCAAATAGGAAAGGTAGAGGATAATGTGAGGATAATTTTAGAGCATTTGTTAGGTCAAGGTAGAATTGATATAAATAAAGCTAGGGATAGAGCAGTGAGTAATATAATAAAAAGTCAAAATGAAAATAAAGCTTATTATGACAAAAAACATAAAAAAGCGCAAACTTTTAACATAGGTGATCATGTAATGGTATCTAATGTAGACACAACTGTAGGTGTAAGCAAAAAGTTAATCCCAAAGTATCGAGGACCATACATTATTAAAAAAGTGTTGCCAAATGACCGATATATATTGACAGATATCACTGGATTCCAAAATACCAATATTCCTTATGATGGATTCCTAGATGCTTTGAGATTGAAAGCTTATCAATCTTAAGTTTGAAAGACTATTTAAAATTAGAACTTATTATGTTATTTTGCTCTACCTGCATTCAGCCAGTTACAATGTTAAAAACGTGTGTTTAAATCTTAGCTTATGTCTGGTGATTATGAAATGTTTGTGAAAAATGATTATGTGTTTATGAAAAATACTTGCTTATGTCCCTATTTTGTGCGAAATGTCATGCTTATGTGATTATGGTATAGATTAAGAAGTGTTTATGATTATGGGTTTATTTGGTTTTTAATATAATTATGTCAATGGCTTGATTGGGTCGATCAATATGTCAGAATTGCCGAGCTGTAGAATAAATCTATTAATAACATTCTAAATCCCAATAAAGTATTTTTCCCGCCACGTTTCGAATTTCAATTGCCACCAGTTACCGCTAGCGCCACTTCCGGTCAAGTTTAGCACCGGGACCACTCCCGCCGCGATTGGCATTCGGCAAAAGCTAAGTAAGTCGCGAATTATGAAAAAATGTATTTCCCGATTGTTTGTTTTAATAAAAGTTAAAAAGTATTAATTTTTGTGTTTTTCTACCAACCCTTTATGCTTCCTACACTATAAAATATGTCTAGATGTACATTTATAGTAAAAAATATACAGGGTGTTCCATTTAAAATAAAGTTATAATGGTTGTCATAAAAGAGAATGTAAAAAATCACTGGTGATGCTACATCAATATCTCCAACAAAAGGTAGCATTATTAGTAACACTATCTATTTAATGCCGACCACTGAACAAGAAATTATCAACTTAATAAAAAGCCTGAAAAATACCAAATCCACAAGTTTTGATGGTACCCTGGTAAAAGTTGTCAAACAGGTGGATCAGGAACTAGCTAATCCCTTGAAAGTCCTTATTAACAAAATATTTCTAGAAGGAACATTCCCTACAGTTCTAAACACGGCAAACGGTGTTCCAATCTACAAAAAAGAGGACAAACTCGGCGTTGAAAACCATAGACACATCTCTATATTGAGTGTTTTTTGGAAGATCGCACCACGAATAATTTATGATCGATTGACTCCCTTTATGGACAACCATAACATACTCAATAACAACCAACACGGTTTTAGACGCGGAAGATCAACAGAGACGGCAGCAATTCATCTGACTCAATTTATACATGACGAGCTAGAGGCCAAAAAAGTAGTCATAGGGCTCTTCTTTGATTTGTCCCGCGCATTTGACACCTTAAATTCGTTAAAGAAAAACTGCTTTATGCAGAAATTAGAGGAAATGCCCTATCTGTAATAATGACGTTTCTAGATAGATGAATAATATTCAGAAATCTACGAAATCAACACCGGAACAGCCCAGGGATCAATGATGGCTCCGCTTATCTTTCTCATCTTCATAAATAAACTGGCACTACCTGGCCTCACAATAAAATTCGCAGATGATACTACAGCGGCCATTTCGGCTGATTCATCGGAGGATGCGCAAACCCAAGTGACAGATGTATGCGCAAATATGAACAAATGGTGTTTTGATAACACTCTAATATTAAATTCAACCAAAAGGTCTATAGTACACCTTTACAACAACCAACCGCATACTGAAATGTACTCAACATCAGATGCCGTAAGATTGTTGGGAACATTCTTGTATAGCAGATTCAGTTGGCTTTCACTAATTAAGAGTGTCTGCTCCAAACTAAATAAAGCCTATTTTGCCATTTTGAAACTGCGACAATGTCTCAATAAGAGCACTCTAAAAAACGTTTACTATGCCCTGGTCTACCCCCACCTAATGCATAATATAATTTTATGGGGACAATCAGTGCACATCCAGAGATTGTTCATTTTGCAAAAGAGAATAATTAGGTTAATTTACGGTATAGAAACACGTGAATCCTGCAGACCAGTTTTTAAGAGAGAAAAAATGCTCACAGTGACATCAATATATTTAATGAAGTGCTCAATATATGCCCATAACAACAGGGGAAGATTCCAGCAGAATATGGAGAACCATGACTACCTAACAAGGAATAGAAACACAATAGTACAATCTATGAGAAATCCCCATACTACTCATGCATTAAAATTTACAACAAACTGCCAAATAATACAAAAGAACACGCCAGAGCATCGATATTTAAAAAAGCGTTGAAGGATTATCTCAACAAATCCACCTTTTACGATTTAAGAGAATTCCTCACAGCACAGACACAGCCCATTAGTATTTTGTTATAGTCTACTCTACTTATCCTTTGTCTTGTTTAATAGTTTCAATGTTGTCAATCGTAACTTTTTTATGTGATTTTAACGAATGTAAATTTTAGAAATTGTCTAGCTGTAAAAAATTTCTGTAGGAAACAATTTCAAAATGTACTTATATTTGATTTTACTGCCTAATCTGTTTTCTTTACACTAGACTAAGTTAGATATAGGACGTATCCAATGTCAATTTATTTGATCAATTATGGATAAATAAATAAACATTAAAACATTACACTACAATGTCAATACTTGTATCAAGTTTTAAAAAATATATCTTTTGTAATTCCCAATATTTTTTAATACCTTATGACCAGTAATGTAAAATGGGTAGCTGTGCTTGTTTTCACTAGAGGTGACATTGTATAAAGTCCTGTCGTAACCCCCCCCCCCACTATTGTTCTGGTTTCTCTACTGATTATAGCATTTATATGAGAACCCATTTTGACCCTATCCTATAAGTACACTAGAAAAGAGTATTATTTTCCAAAGATTTAATTTAACATGGATTGAATCACCTAAAATTTAGACATCACAAAGTTATTTTGGTTCTCAAGAATCCTAATGTGACCTGAATGTCAGAATATTTTCATTAGAAAAATGAATTTTTTGCAATTCCCAATATTTTCTAATATCTGATGACCAGTAACGTAAAAAGGCTGTGCCTGTTTTTACTAGAGCATGTCATGACGCCCCCACTTTTGTTTTGGTTGCGCTAGTTATTGCGGCACTTATACGAGAACCCAATTTGACTCACTGCTGAAATTATACTAAATTATAAGGTATATTATTTTCCAAATGTTTAATTTAATAAGGATTGAGTCACCTAAAAGTTTAGGCATCTCTAGTAGAACCTAGTGTAATGGTGTAAAATCATCAGAAGTAGAAAAACTTTTTTATAACAAATAAAAAATAAATAAATTATATTTCAAGCATGTTTGGAAAGTACTTAATTTAGTACAGGTATAATGAACATAGTAAACTAATACTATTAATTTTCTATCTCAGAATCCATAGTAATATCTTCTTCAACAATAATGTGTATACTTTCATCCGCATTATCAACTACAGCTTTGTTAATATTGTTATTGCTTTCATCCTTTTGCTCCTTCAATTTGTCCATTTCTGCTTTAGGTGTGGTATATTTTAAATAATAAATATAATCATCAAGATTTTTAATTATTTCGTGAATTCTATTTGTGTTTGAAACAGAGGCAATTCGCGCTATATGTCTACATTTTTTTAGAACCGTTTTATACTTATCTTCTTCATCCATGTCTTCTTCAATTTCATTAAGAGTCCCACTATCAAACAGTCCTTCTAGAGTTAATCGTTTTTTAGGTATTAACTTCTGATATTCTTTCTCATTTACAGGGTGATTGTGCCAGTCAACAATATTATACACTTCAAGAAATTCTCCATTTTCAGTAGCTTTAACACTTACTGATGCTGGACAGGAAACTGCATGTTCACGTGTTAATGACCTAGAATAAGGATAAGCATTAATTGTGTGCACTACTAAAACATTTATCAAACATCTCTTTTTATAAAAAGTTATTTTTGACACAAATCAAACAAAAATGAAAGCCAAAAGAAGACACAAAATAATTCTTCAGTTACCTGCACCCTTAAAAGGCATAACTGATAGCTACTTTCTTTTCAGAATAAAATTAGCAATTTAAATACTTGCTTGTAATTGCAACTAATTTCTGAAGATAAAAAAAAAGTCGAGTTATATTCTTACTTTCTTTTCCTCTTTCCTGTCCCTCTTGGTGGATTTTTCAGCGAGAAAAAACAAGCATATCTTAGATGATAGAATTCTATTTCTGGCTTCAAAGGTCGCTTTGTTCTCCGCCTAGCTGCTTCAATTGTACGGCTGTCTCTCTTAGAAAACTTTACAAAATTAGCTCTTGATGTCTCATCAAATTTTGTTTGAAACTCCTTAAAACTTGCAAATTTATCACCCACATTAATATTTAATTTCACAATTACTATATCATTTTCTCCTTCTTCTTCCGCCTCAGATTTTATACTGGACATCTTTAAGCAGTATTCTCCTAGAATAATATCTATATATATTCTTAATTAAAAATAATGTCACATGGTAAAATGTTAAAGAACCTATATAAAAACAAATAAAAAAGACTACAATAAAAAGTGGTGTTGTGCTGTATTTAGCAGAAGCAGCTGTTTGCATAGATCTGTGGTAGTTTTTGAGAGTGTTGGTAGAATAGACAGGCATATTAAAATTTTAGATTGTGATTCCTCATTGTAAAGTAAGAAAAAAATCTCTATGAACGTAGGTTCGGAAATTGAGAGTGTCCATGTCCAAGATTGTGGGTGTTCAAGAAATTTTAGATACATTTAGGGTAATACCCTGCACTATCTAAGGCAATTAAAATTGAGGCTTGGTTTACTGTGCCTTACTTACAGAGTCAACTAAAGGTACTGCCAGCGCCAATAAAGTTATTTCTAGGTCCAACCTTTGATGACACTCTGCCTGTGAGTTTTGAAACACCCATACTAAAAACAAGCAAACAATGTTTTAGCTTTTTTTGAGTAAATCAGCATAAAGTTAAATTAGGTATGCTTTAGGCTCAGTTTCTAAGACAAACTTTTTAAATAGCCACCATAATGTAATATAATCTCTACTTTCAAGATATTTCTTTATTTTTGACAAATGTCAAACCAAGGTTGAAAGCTACAAAATTTTAGGTGTCCTAAATCAGTCTCAAAATGTGACAAAAAGTTACGAGGGATATAACAGGTTTTCACAATTAGGCAGTCCAACAAAACAGCTGCTTGCGCTACGACAGCTATTTGACCAATATTATGGGACTTATCAAACCAATATTTAAGCCTCATTGACTAAATTAGTTTGTTTGTCCTACGACAACCCAAAAATGACATGACAGTGACAGATCGTTGGAGTGTCTAATTATGTGTGTAGTAATATTTGCAAGATACAATGTAATGTTTGGTTATAAATGCAGGTGACCATAAAGCTATTAATTAACAATACTTATTTAATAATAATGAGAAATAAAACATTGTAAAGCCTGGTAGATTGCACACAAACAAAAATGTTGCCAAAAGGGTTTCATTCTACAAATAAACTAATTGGGCGCTGACTTTAGCATATTTTGCATGAACTCCTACATAATAAATTTAATAAATCACTTCATACTGTTAATTTAAAGAAAAAGATAAACATACGTATACACATACCATTTTTCTAGAGTATTTATTATGCTTTTGTATTTAAATAGAACATATGAAATTAAAAAAAATTCTGTGAGAAGTATGCATTCTTTACATTATATCAGTATAATTGCTTAAATTACTTGAAAAAATAATCAACAGTTCTGCTAATAAATTAGGAGTCTTGCTGTGGTTTTGATGGTTAACTGGCATCAAATTTTATCATCACATAGTAATTTCAGGGGTACATGGGTCATGTGTCAGTGTCTGAAACATTCTTCTTTGCACCAGTTACAGCAACAGAGATTAAGGCAACTTTTGTGCAGATAGGTAGTAAAAAACGCAACTGGATGGGGGTGGGGAATTGCAAGGGCCTCTTAAAGTTTAGACTGATTGTACTGATGTCCTCACTAGCAAAGATAATGGAAAAGCTTGTTAAGGTCAGGATAGCCTCTTTGTTATCTAAGCACAAGATTCTGAGCCTCTAGGAGTATGGATTTCAAACATAAAAAACACATGCACAGCCATTTTTCCTTTAACATGTCCCCTTGAACTCTGGAGGGGTTGCTACAGCAGTTTTTTTGTGATTTACTGCTGCAGAATCTGTGTAACACTGGAACATGAGGTGTAAGATAGATCAAAATACAAGAGTTCTAACCACACTACACCACAACTTGTTACCTTCTGGACTCGCGTTTCGCTAACCAAGTTAGCATCATCAGCAGATGATATAAACTAAAGTAACTTATCCTACCGAGACTATTGATAGGTAAATGTGGTCACACTTGGTTACACCTGACTGCACCATTGTCAAGTAAACCTATAGTCCCCTCTATTGTTTACTTGACAATGGTGCAGTCGGGTGCAACCAAGTATGACCACATTTACCTATAAATAGTCTTGGTTAGGATAAGTTACTTTAGTTTATATCATCTGCTGATGATGCTAATTTGGTTAGCGAAACGCTCGTGGTTAGAACTCTTGTATTTTGATCTGTCAGAGTATAGATTTAGAGAAGTTTCCCTGGGATAGTTTTGGTAATTAATAAATGTGGTGTAAATTCGGAAGTTCCTGAGGGATCTGTGCTTGGTCGTGTACAGTTTCTATTTTATGTGAATGACCTTCCTCATCTTGATATATTGAGAAGATTCGCTGTTTTTGATGATAACACCATTGTTTGGCATGATACATACCTGGAAAAACTAAAATGGGTTATAAATGATGGCTTGACTAAAATCCAACAGCGTTTTGATGCAAATTTTAATCGTTCAATTTTTCAAAAACAAAAGATCCTAATTTTAAGCCTCACATGGATGGTATGTGCCCGCAAAACGAGTCTAATGCAATGCTATCTTTAATTAATTTTTTAGGTTGTCAATTGATAAGGCTTTAAAAATGTGTGTAATAGAAGATTTTTATCTAACTAATGGAAGGAGTTCAGGCCAGATAAGCTCAACCTTTTTTAGCTTCTTCAGGAGCTGTCCCTGAGGAAACTTTGTCAATAGAACTGATAGCAAATGCTTGTTCTTTTAACAATCACGCCAGATAATGTCTGGATTCTGTTTTGAATCAGGAATTTACAGACTTAGTCTGTGAGGCTGAAGACCCTATTATAACACCAGATATCTCTACCATCCTGCACTCTTGGCAAAGATACGTGCTGACTAAACTATAGATGTCCATTCCCATCTGGAGCATTCTTCAGTTTGGCCCCCATAATACAACATTTATAAAGAAAACCTCGAGTGTATGCAACACAAATTTATAAAATGTGGCTAATTAAAAATTAATCTAGGGAGCATATCAATGAGGACATTCTATCTATGTTAAAACTTTTATTTTCAACTATCCTAGTCTGCCACCAGAAACAAAGACCTCTTAATCTTGTCTAATATCATTTATGGAGACTTGACTGCTCCAAGATTACTTCAAGGAATTGGGCTTCATGTTACTTCCAGATTCCTTTGTTGCACCCAAAGAGTTTTAAATTAATTATTTAATGTCCTGTTATGGTGTTATTGTTTTTATTGATATTCTTATATTTTAAGATTAAGATTTCTGCATTTTATAATTAGCTATATTGCCTATGGGAATATAAATAAATAAAACCCAAATCATTCATATAATAACAATATATTAATGGAATCAATTACATCATAATATAAACCATTTTTACAGTAAATTCAACAAAAGTAAAATTATAGAGGGTTGTTAACTTTATAAGTAGTTCTGTCATGTGGAACATAAAATTATATGTTCTTAAGGTTCTCTCTGGAATATATAAACATATTGTGTGTCAATGAGGGAGTTAATGATTTTATAGAAAAAAGTTAGATTGAGAAATATGCGCTTCATCATAATGGTAATAGGTTCACCCAAAACTCCATAAGAGACTTGGTCTTGAGAGAGGTCTTTTTAAGGGAAATAAACCAAAAACACTTTTTTGGAGTTCTCTCTATTTTGTTATTATAAAGTTCATAGTGTGGAGACCAGATAGCAGATATATACACCACAAATAAGTGAGTCAGTAAATTAGTTTAAAACACACAATGCTATTAAACTTATGGATAATAATAAACACAATCGACATGTTTGATAGTGTTACCAGCAAATATGTAGTGTAATGTAATTAAATTTGACCTTTTGCTGAAGGAGATGACTTAGCGTTTTTTTTTCACCAATCAGGGAAATGAGTTAGATTCTTCTGAATACCCTCACATTCACTAGAATTTTCCTCAAATTTACAGGTTATCGTCTCTATATCATTTATACAGCAATTAAAAAGAAATGGGTAAAATGTACATCGAAGGTAACAAAAATGTCATTTTTATTCTTCGTTTTCTGTTAAATAGATAGCTAGCTATCTGCTGTAGAAAAGTTCCATAAATCCCCAAAGCATACAACTAGCTGATAAGCTGATGATTAACCTTGTCAAAGGCCTTCAACAGATAATACTCAAATACCAGCAAATTTGTTTTGTAGATCTGCACAAATCCATGGTGAGAAATTATAAATATTTTTTCAAAGAGAGGAGATATTTTCTATGAGATAATGCTTTCAAACATTTTAGAAAAAATGCAAAACTCTGAAATACCATGGTAATTCTCCATATTGGATCTGTATCCCGATTTATGTATTAGTGTTAAATAAGTAATTTTTCATACAGTTAATATGTTCGATGTTTACCTATGTGTTAATCATATTTATTAAAATCAAATAAAATTTTCAAATTAATAAGTCAAAAAAAGTACACATTCATTATGGGCTTGGATATAAATGTAATTATAAATTAAATTACTTAATGAATATTTGTAAATAATTATCCCTTAAAATTTTATTAAAATGCTCTGTTAAAAAAAATGTTATTGGAGATGACAAGTGCACAATACCTTAATGTTTTTATTTTAAACCGCAACATATCTTCTTACTATTTTTCTTATGTAATGTCTGGTTTTTATTTAAAAAAAATATTTACCTTCAAATTAAGATGAACATTTCAAATCTCAAACCAAAACAAAACAAAATACAAATAAAAAAACAAAACTTATTTCTCCTTTCCTTCTTCTTTTAGTCGTGTGGCTTCTACAAGGTTCTTGTTTTTATATCTATATTAAAAACTCTAAAGCCAGTTTTATAAGTATATCGGCATTAGATAATTATTTACTTTTTTACATCGTGGTAGTTTTGATGTTTTTTTAGGAGGATTTTGGGGTTTTGATCACGTATTTGAAGTTTTTTTTTTTCGGGCACGTTTCGTTTTTGAGTTATTCATGACCAGGACTCATAGATATAGGCCTTATTTACGTATTAAACAAGGATATAGGTTTGTATGAAACTACTACAAACAATTATAACAGACAGAGTAATAAAACTTTGTTCTTGATTTTTATGGCTTATTTTATCTTAAAAAAATAGGACACTCGGAACACTCAAAAACAACCATATACTACATACTATTTGGACTAATAACTTTTCCTTCATGTTGGCATCTTGACAGCATGAAAAACCAGCAAATTAATAAATTAAAATAATTGGTATCAACTAAATTTTTTGTTTAGTTTTTTTTGGTTTTTTCATGATGTCAAGATGCCAACTTGAAGAAAAAGTTATAGTATGCAAAAAATATGAAGGTCGTATTCCGTTTCCAAACCTGGTTAACTAATCCAACTGACAGAAATCTCACAGCGGTTTCTGAAAAACCCTTTAAAAACGGAACACCCGTCAAATAATCAGACATTGGTTACTCAATTGCCAACAACCAACAAAAATCATCGGTTGTTCTGGTGACACTGTTGACGGTTATATTCAGGAACCGTGTTCCGTAAATAACCGACTTTTCAGATAACAGGTGGACACGGAACACGAAACCGAAACCAAGATTGGAAACGGAATAAGGCCGAAGTACGATTGTTTTCGGAGTGTTCTCCAATCTTTATAGATAAAAAGGCAGGAAAGCAGTTTCAAACACGCGGATTTTCTTGAAAAAGAAAGAAAAAAATTAAATCGGGTTGCGGATGTTTATAAATGTTAGGGATAAATACCTCAAAAACGAAACGTAGTGGAAAAAATTTGACAAAAATCGTCAAAATCGGCGGAGGTACGCTTAACTGCATATTTATAATACCTTTTTTTAAATAAAAATTGATCGGTTCTGTGTGAAATTTTGAATAAATGAACTAATAAAAAAAAGTCGGTGCGCGTCAGATTTTCATGGAATACGGAGATTTTTAGCAGAATCCCGTTCTGTGAAGGGTTTTCAGTGTTTTTACGGAAATCTGCGGGATACCCGAACGTCTTTGAGTAGAAACTGTCACGCTAGAAAGAATGCAGATGCTGTGAACGCGGAGAGTTCTATAACTATTTCGGTTTTCTACACAAATTGTCTGCCCAATCCTATAAATAAATAGTTAGCGTAATGGCCTTTGGTTTCGGTAGTAGATAGACTAACGGTGTAACTTAAAAAGAATATACACGTACAGCCAAAAGAAGTGGAGGACATGCTGCTTTTCAAAAGATCAAATAATTAAAATTTAAAAATTGACCATGTTTAAAGGGCTTAGAACACGCCTGTATCCGGGGATTTCTAAACAGAGCTCACAATTTCCCTCTGAGCAAAACCAGAAATATAACTAGGGAAAGTTAGTTTAGTGTGAAGTGATAGGAAAGAGCGGTAGAACGGCAGAACCACTGAATAAAGAAGAACAATAGGGATGGATTGATATTTGCGAAGCTGCTATTTAGAAGCAACTATTTGCCTGAAGCAGCTTACCGCTTTCTGTTCTAAGAAGTAGCTGCTTATTTCAAATTCTATTTATCCCTACTAGTCCAATAGCCGCATCCACAACCACTGCTTCGTCGATCGCCGTTGCTCCGCTGCGGTAGAGAAATGTACCGGATTGCCGTCGCCGTTCGCGGGATAGCAATTTTACAGCAAGGATCGAAAACAGTTAGAATGATGTAAGGTAAAATTGCGTAATGACAGGGTTTTTGCGGTCTGTATTATGTAGTTTGCGAATAGGTATGTGGATGTTTAAATGTGCGCGTGCATCTTGCATATTAGTTTATTTTTAGTAGTATTTAATCTTGAGATTTAAATTGGGTGTGTAGTAAACAATTTATAGTATTGTTTTACTGGAAATTATAATTTTATTATTAGGGTGTTTAAAAAAACATTAAGAAACTCTGAAAACTAATACTTTTCTTGTAAACAGAACTAAAACGTAAACTCCTTTAAAAACAAATAAGTAATATAACAGAAACAAAACTAACTACTTCTGCTCATCTACTGCAACGTGGCAGACTTCGATCTTGTTGTTTCTAGATCGTTGGCGCGAATACTAGTCCATTTGCCAGATTGCCCTCCGTCCGGGGCTTATTTAGAGCTGAAGCGGCCCTTCCAGATAATTTACACCTTATTCCAGTTTGGAGACGATATCGGTAGGATGTTCGGATGGCGAGCTCTGAGCTCCCGGTCACTCCGTGTATTTCAATATCTTGAAATTTGTCTTTCTTTATAAGCTGCAAGAAAGCGTCCATATTCTCTAAGAGACCAAGTTCCAAATGACTAAACTAGAAATATGACACAAAGTCTCGCTTTCAGTCAAAAAGAGTATAATGCGGTTACACGTGTTTCGCCTTTTTTCCGGCATCATCAGACCTACAATTAATATAACAATCAAAAACTATCACTATAAATATACAAAATTCAAGCAAACCTTCGACATTAATTAAAATCACAACAACAAATCAAACAACTATAACGTCACATGTTAAAATACACACTGAGATGAGGTTAAGAAACTAAGGTATTGACACGCGCAGATAAAAGTTGAATTAAATAAAAGACAGAAAAATTAAATAAAAAATATAAAAAAAGGTTATTGATATACCCAGGAATCGAACACGAGCCTCCGGCGTGACACACCGAGATACTGACCACCACTCTACCAGCAGGTCCAATGAAAAGTCTATACATTATCTTCCTGCCGATTAATATTAGTACCAAGATTATTAAAAATTAGTTGAGGTTCGAAATTGAAGACATCATTAACACAATGTAAAACTGGGCTTCTCTTAGCCCTTGTAATTTCCATCTTCTCCAACAAATCCAGTTTTTTATTCTTTGGACACTCGTGTAGTATCTTAACATTGTTTGGTATAGAAAAATGGTGTCCAGTTGTTAGCAAAAGCCGACTTTGTCTCAGTGATATCAGTGTTTTTATGTGATTTGGAGGCAAAGATTATGAAAAGCCGTTTTGCCAACCATCTATTAGCTTACAAGAGGTACGTAGATGATATATGTATCGTGTGGAAAGAAAACAATCAGGAGTTGACGGATTTTTTAAATTTTGTTAACTCCCTTCATAACAAATAGATTTTACTCTAGAGATGGAGAATGAGGGTAGATTACTTTTCTTAGATTTAATGTTAATCATGAACAATACCAAATAGAATTTCAATATACAGAAAACAATCGTCTACAGATAACGTTATTCAATTTAGTTCCATTTCTCCTCACTCACACAAGTTTGCAGCCTTCAACTCATTTTTCTACCGGTTGTTCAAAATACCTCTTTCCAGGGAAGCTTTCAATCAGGAATTGCAGATTATAAAACAAATTGCTTTCAACAACGGTTTTCCTATCCACTCCATCAATAGACTTTATTTTAAGTTTTTCAATAAATACAAACTTTCCTTTAATATTATTCACTCTAAGCCAACACTTAAAAAATGCTTCAAAGGTTTAACATTTTTTGGTAATATTTCAATGCAGGTGGCGAAGTTTTTCAAACATTTAGATGTCTCAATTGCTTTTAAAACAGTGAACTCACTTAAGAGACATCTAGTAACGACCAAAGATAAGACTGAACATCTCTCAAAATCAGAGGTGTACTCATTGGGCTGTGGAGATTGGTCTGCTGTATAGTTCGGACAATCAGGGAGAAGGATTTCCACTAGGGTCCGGGAACATTTTAGCCTTTTCGATAAATATAAAAATACTGATATCACTGAGACAAAGTCGGCTTTTGCTAACCACTTGCTAACAACTGGACACCATTTATCTATACCAAACAATGTTAAGATACTACACGAGTGTCCAATGAGTAAAAAACTGGATTTGTTGGAGAAGATGGAAATTACAAGGGCTAAGAGAAGCCCAGTTTTACATTGTGTTAATGATGTCTTCAATTTCGAACCTCAACAAATTTTTAATAATCTTGGTACTAATATTAATCGGCAGGAAGATAATGTATAGACTTTTCATTGGATCTGCTGGTAGAGCGGTGGTCAGTATCTCGGTGTGTCACGCCGGAGGCTCGGGTTCGAGTCCTAGGTATATCAATAACCTTTTTTTATATTTTTATTTATAAATTTTTTTGTCTTTTATTTGATTCAACTTTTATCTTCGCGTGGCAATACCTTAGTTTCTTAACCTCATCTCAGTGTGTATTTTAACATGTGACGTTATAGTTGTTTGATTTGCTGTTGTGATATGAATTAATGTCGAAGTTTTGTTTGAATTTTGTATATTAATAGTGATAGTTTTTGATTGTTATATTAATTGTAGGTCTGATGATACCTGAAAAAGCGAAACACGTGTAACCGCATTATACTATTTTTGACTGAGACCGAGACCTTGTGTCTTATTTCTAGTTTAGTCATTTCTTTATAAGTACTACTGGTCTCACGAGATGACCTTTTCTTTCAAGCTATCCCCTTACCCCTCCCACTCCCGCCACATATCGGCCATTACGCTAATATTCTTTGTAGAACTGCGGCAGACGAACGGGATAGAATGCAGGAACAACTAGGCCTCCCACGTTCACAGCGTCTGCTCCCTTTCTAGCGGGGCCGTTAGTTTCCACTCTGAGCGATTGAGTCTCCCGCTTCCCCCCGAAATAAAGCAGCAAAAACACGTGAAACCACTTATGTTAATACACAGAGTTCAGCCTTCGATGAGACGAACCGGAAGACTGACTTCGATCTTGATTTACCAAGAAACAGCTGCTTGTTTGACACTAAGCCAAACCTGCTGGTAACTGTGCGCGGAAAATAACGGTGGGCGGATTGCGAGCTCCAGCAAAAACTGCTATCTAAAATTAAGCGATTTGCCCACCACTAGAGAACAAGCTCTTTGACTGTTGTCCAGATGACTGTCGCAAATGGTGTATGTAACTTCCGATTGGCATCTAAATTTGCTGTTTTTGTCTTTTATAGAGAAGAAATGTAATTAAATAACAGAAAATCTGGATTATCAAATTAAAACTACAGTCAAATGTATGTCTTTGCAATTTGAGGTTATATCTGTTATGAAAAACTACCTGTTTTAAAGACAAAATATTTAAATACGTACATTACGTCAAAATGTACTCACCAATGAAACGTAATTCTTAAACTTGTGTTTTTTGGAGTTTTGGAACAACCACGTACAACTCACCATAGGTATTTAAAACGCATAAAAATTTACAAGCACAAGCGTATCAAAACGTAGATTCATAGTCGGCTTTTGCAGATAGACGACTTCCGTCGCACGTATACTGTTGTTAAACAACTGTCACGCTCTTACCTTTGTTTTTTTATTCAACGGACCAAACGATTATAAATAAGACAATCTTTGAGAGCATTAGCATCATACATTATTTTACGGAAGCCGGTCATCTTACGTTTACATTTTGAGACATTTTTGTCATGACAGTTCAACACCGTTCTTGACGTCACAACACCTTGTATAGGCATAAATACAGAGTTCTGAACCAGTCAGAAATGTGAACTTTTCTTATTTCTCTGCGTCTTCTCATTTTGTTACTTCCCTGATTCATTTCCCATTAAATATTTCATGCAAGGTAAATAAAGTCAAGTTATCCCAGTTTAGAATACGAATAAATTCGACATTGCATTGCAGATTAAGACGTTTTAAACAAATTGAAATTGTTCCGTGTTTTTCTATCACATAGTCCATACCCGTCATATTAGATACTCCCGAAATTGAGCTGGTAGATTGCCTAATAGCAGAGCCAAAATATAACAAGTAACGACTAAGATATCATGGTCTCTGGAACATGTCTTCACCTATATATATTTATCTCTGTACATGTCCTGTAATGCGGCAGGCGCTATGATCCGTTTCATTTAAACGACGACCGCGGTTTCGCTCTTTTTAGAGCTCATCAAGATGATCTAGACTTATTTCTTCCAACGAAAGTCAGGCATCAACGGTGTACTTAAATACCGGTCATGATATTAGTTTTATCATTCCTCTGAACTAAAGTGGCGCCCCCTTCCTCCTCTTTGTGTGCCTACCTCACTATAGGAATGAGGTAAGCCTTCACAATGGAGGCCTTTACTATGGTTGCCCCACATAAGAACTATACTATTGAGTTTCATGGGTCACGATCGACATTCATGCTTAAATGAAGATACAAACTAAGGGAACATGCTTAGGAGATTGGGTGGTGTTATTTTCACCAGACTATTCTCTACTCTATTCCTAAGTAATAAATTACATGAAAAATAAAGTGCTCCTACTTAATTTTTCTTTTCTAGACCAATACCCGTTTTAGTGTCATCTTATTAATTTTGAGGTTTATATATTATAGGCTAATCAATCAAAATACATCTTTTGCTATTTTTATCAATCACAATTATTATTACAATAAGTTCACAGTTTTTCATTGGTAATCTAATTAGTTTATATACTTAAACATATCTAAGGTCATCTGACGTAAGTGTGACATAGGTGTGAATGAGACTCGACATATAAATAAAGTTTTTCAAGGAAATTTCTTCAAACGATTATACTGGTAACCTTTATATACACATCAATGAATTTTTAAGTATTGGGGTTCTAATTTTAATAAACATGATTATGATTACATCTAGGTACATTTTACACTGGTCAATTTTAGTTGGTAAAGGTAAAAATAGTTACAAAGTAGAACGTTATATATCTTAAAAGAACTGTTATCAACAATAACACAAATCTATTTAGGTTACCTCTTAATATTTGAAGAAAGATGCCTTAGATTTAATCGTTATTATTTGCAATTGATGCAAATTTGATTTATATTTTAATAAATGTATGTCCAGGCAACCGAATATACCAAAATTCCATTGTCAAATCCTATTTACATCAATTAAAAACAAAGCTATTAAAAGTAGTGATAATTAAGGAGCCTATGACACTACCCTTAAAGTAGCCTTTTAACACTAGATCGATTTCATACAGTCAAATGCGTTTTTTTTTCACATCTGCTCAGTTACTGGGAATAACCAGTTATTTTTTTCTGTCAAATGCACGTCATATCACAATTCCGTGGGTTATTGTTATATGTTTAGTTTTATTTATTTTATTAAAGTGGATAACCACCAATTATACCTAATTAAACATGTGCAAAAATTAAAATTAGTTTTTTCATAACATATTAAAATACTTGAAGAGGACTATATTCAAATTGTAAGTGTGTTAAGTTGCGTTACAACCACTTTTGGAGACCCTAATATCGTAGTTATTATAAAAGTGTTGTAAAGACTAATATTACGACTCGAAACGCAGTGCATTGGGAGTCGTATCTATTTTCGTAAAATAATGCATTAAATGTAGGAAATTAAGCTCATCAATTTTGTGTTTCAAAACGATAATAACATATTTCTTAAATTTTTATAAACTACTGTCAGTTTATTTTTACTTCCCTCATAAAAGGATATTGTAATAGTGAAAAAAATCACCCGCCAAGATTTTTTCAAACCTAGAGGCTGCTAAAAGCCAAAAAAAAAATGCTTTCTCGATTCCGTTAGCCTGTCTGTATCTTCGCGGTATAGTTCACATTTTTGTCTGGTAACATTCTGTTAAAAATCCAATATGGCGGAACAAAATGGCGACCTAGTGTAAGGTTAAAAAATTATTGCTAAAAAACTGTTTATCCAATTTACCTCAAATGCACAATAATCAAACTGGTAAAATTTTGGTGCGATGGCGAAACAAAATGGCTTGTTTTAGTTATGTACGTCAGATATGAACTCATATAGGAGTGAAAGTAGCAATTTCAAGCCTAGTTCCACCAAAATCTAAGCCAGGTTTCGAGAGTTGTAATGAATTCATTACAGAACTAGTGTGGTAATAATAGTGATGTAATAGAAGCTACTATGAAACTATTTATAAAACTGTAATATTTTCATTACTAAACGAAAGTAGATAAATATATACACAATGCCTTGAATAAAAGTGAAGAACTACACATCCATTTTAAAACTTAATAACACTTAAAATTAAATTTTGAGGTCAATTTTTTTAACAACATAGAGATATTTTTTTTATTTTTCACAATAATTTTAAACCGCAAATGCAAACTAAGATTAAGTAATATACAGAAGTGAGTAAAAAAATACGTTTTCTCTATTTATGTACCCACCCTGAAAGTGAGCTTACTTAATCATTATTTTCGCATTAATAAAGCGTGTTTTATTGCTTAAAACATTAAGGAAACCTCTGGCTGATACCCATGTTTAAAAATTGATGCAAAAATGATTTTTAATTTTGGAAATTTATTTATAGTTATTTTTTGCTCTGTGGTTTGATATTATTTTAAATCTTAATTTGGCTCTATACCTTAATTATCATCATTATGAATTGTTTGCATCTGTTGCATGATTATTGAAAAAAGTTAAGCCCGCTATAATAATATCAACATACAACTCAACAAAATTTTGCTACTAATTTAAATGTTTAAGCTTAAACATGGATGAACAACTGCGCCTTTTTGATACAGCATAAAGGCTGTTGTTTAAATGCATGTCCATACTCCAGCTTGTGATTATTATTTGGGTATTAAAATCTAATAGGGTTTAAATCAGGTTCAGTATATCTCTTTTAAAGGTTTAAATTATATAAAGTTTACTCCTAAAAAACAGGTTTACACCCAAGAAAGTTTAAATTTCCCGTTTTTCATGCATTCCTATATTTTCCTTTTTTTAACTTGTTATAATTCCAGTTATCGTAGGTATCTTAGAAACACATTTGAACGTTTAAATCGAGAGTTTATATCCTGCTATTAGAAAGAAAACCAATTTAAAAAACACCTAGTTTTGTTTTAATATTCTAAATTTTAAAAGATAATTGGAATACATATCACTTAATATAGTACCTTTCAACTGTTCCATTGGTATTTGAAACCATTTACAGAGTTGGTTGGGTTCACGATCCTTTTTACCACACTAAAATTTTGTATGTGACGACACAAATTTAACTTAGTAAGTTAATAATAGGTTAAGTAGCTTCGTCAAATTTCCCGCTCAAATTAGAAATGTTTTTATTTCTTGAATTTTTCAATATTTTAAAATATTGGAGTTATTTAGCAAAATAGTCTTCCATACATATGACATTTCAGTAGAAAAACCTTGAAATATAAAATTCTAGGAATTAGGCCTTATTTCCAATCGAATTTAGTAAAGACAAATGTATATTTGCCACATAAAACTGTTTAGGTGGTAAAGAGGGCCGTGAACCAAAAAATATACCACCCATAGATTGTTTCAAAATTCATTCATTATCTTTAAAAGCATAGATAATAAATTAGAAAAACTCAAAACAAAATTTTCACGTGTTTCCGGCAAATAGGCGTTTTTAGACATGTACATATGGACTTTTATACTTAAAATTAGCCAAAGCATAACACTCTGAATTATCAACATGCAACCAAAAACAGCCATGTGCAATTTTCAGTTCTTAATTAAACTATTAACAGAAAGGTCATAGAGCTATAAAAGAAATTTTAAGCTCATTTTTTTTAATCCCAGCCACCTCAAACTTTTTCCCTAAATTGAAATTACTAAATGATAATTTACATCTAAAAATGTCAAAACATATAAAAGTCTCTCATTGGAACATATATCAAATATATGTATAATAAATGCCTAAATAAAAACTCTGTAACATGATAAATAATACTTTGTCTTGCATAAAAAAATGCAAATGAAAACAGGTACAACAGCAACAGTTTTAGCCTTAGTTCTTGAAAAATATTTTCGATTTTGATTGAATAGTTTGTATTGTTCTTTTTAGAAAACACACTTGAGAGAAGCTGAAACAGTAGCCTATAACTTTCAATAAAACAAACCATAATATCAAAATTGTTCATAATAATTAGTTTTTTCTGACATTGCTTGGAACACTTTTTAGTTTTTAGCAATGTATGAATGGGCGAATTCCATAATAAATAAATAAAATAGTTAAACACTAAACAAACAAAATTATTATATATATACTTTCAAGAAATATCTGAGATTTAATAAACTTAAAATGATAAAAACTGAAGGGAATATTACGTTGCACAGGTCAATATCTCTGAGGAAACATGAAGAACCAATAAAGGTTTTAATGATATTGAATCTGACTTTCCTTTTTTTTAGCTGAAATATCTTTTTCATATAATTCATATTTTGAATATTTCAATTTCAAAAATTTTAATTGAAATCATTTAATGTTTTAAATTTCTGAATCCGTTTTGAATTTGGATACAAATAGTTTTACGCCGATATCACAAAATTGATCCCGTGGTTCTAATTATTTTAGTTTTTCTCAAGTCGAGACTTAACAGAACAATACAAACTATACATCCTAAACAATAATCTAAGAAGCAAACTTTATCTATGTCTTAGAATTTACATGCCCAATAAGACACGTATAATAACAATTTATTTTATAATAAAGGTGATAATAGTAATAATTTGTTTGAAATCTTGTAAAACTGGTATAATGTAAGTTTATCAAGCAAAAATATTTATTGTTAGTGTCAAACAGGAAAAGTAAGTTAAGAAATCATGGTTCTTGGGATTATACCGTGTCAAAATGTAATCGCTTTTCGACGCTTCGCCTTCGATTGCACGAGGCATCTTCAGGGACCTTTATTATCTTTATTTCACGAGATCGGAACACTGAGTGTGTGTGTGAATGATCTCGTGAAATAAAGATAACTGAAGATGCCTCGTGCAATCGAAGGCGAAACGTCGGAAAGTGATTTCATTTTAACACAGTCTAATCCCGAGAACCATGATTTCTTAATTGATCATAGCCGTGAAGGCTTTTGATCTATGTTAGGAAAAGTAAGTTTCAAGTTATATTATACATAGAGATCTAGAAACTAGATACTATGAGGGAGGATTGCAGAACTTAATATAATGAATGCTAAAGAAACAATTATGTAATTTAGATGACATAAATAATAGTGGTTAGAAATGTATATAAAAAAATGCTGTGAGTGTGAGTGATTACGTTTTTATATCTTTCAAACATCTAATTCCAATAACATAGACTAATGACAGACAAAATATAGTTCAGGAATCTTTTTATATTGGGGGCATTAGCAATTCTACAAATACTAAATTAAAGTATACAGGGTCCCCCTGCGTGTGCGATACCCGAGGATCGTCGAATAAATATATAAAAGTTCTTGTGTCTTTCATCGTTTATTTATTTGCAGTTAAAAACTTCATTTTTCAAAAAATAAAACTTGAAACCACTTTTTAAAATAACCAAGTTGATGGACTTTTAAGCATTGCCGTCATACATGAAAACTATTATTATTATTACCTTTATAGAGTTATAGTGTCCTCAAATGAGGCTACCTATACCACAAATGAATTTAATGTTTAGTTTTTTGATAAAAAATAATTCCTCATAAGTTTTGTTTAAAAATAGGTTCTTTGAAATTTACAAAACATGTAAATGTTATTTTAAAATCGCTTTTCCTAGTACCCTAATGCATTATTAATTTTTTTATATGTGTATATCCCAATATTTAACAAGAGCAAGAAGAGTGCTGAGTAACTATCGTCCTATTTCACTGGTTTTGTGAAATATTTTATCGGAGAATAACGATTTCTTGGACAGTACCGATTTAGGGCTGACCAAACTGCTACGTTTGGTGGACTTTCTTGAGTATGTGGTGGGGGCATTTGAGAGTAGGCAGTATATTACATGCTGCGACTCTCAAAGGCTGTAATGTAATTAGGGGCTGCTGGACAAGTTGAAATATTACGGCTTGATGCCCGATTTGAGGTATTCAAATTGACATTAAATAACTGATCCTTGTCTAAAATTTGAAAACTATATGGATCATAAAATGAGCCAAGTAACTTTCTAAAAAACATTTATTTACTGAAAAAACTGACAAGAGGAATGCAAAAAAACGTATCATCTTTAAACCTTCCATACCCTCTTTCAGTTAGTGGCTGTGTATGGAATCCTGGTATAGGGATACTGAGCACATTTGAATAGCAATCGAAAAATTATATAATTAAACAGTTAGTGTTAGAATGTTGAAATGAACTTTTCTTTTTAATATGTTGTAATTGTCATTATTATTAATATTTTATTAAACTCTCTTAAGTTATTTTGAATGATCAACTTGTACTTTAAGTATAATTAACAACATTATTAAGGTATTTTACTGACATATTTTGTGGTCAAAACAGCAACTATGTGACAAATGTAAAATACTATAATTCGTTGAAAAAAATTTGGATTTGAACACATTGTATTTTTTACTTGGTACCTATTTAAAATGTGATAGTCATAATTTACGTTTGGTGCCCTATTACTTGCAACCAAATAATTGCTCTATATTTTTTTCACAATAATTTAAATCAAAATATATTTGAAAAAGTTTGTTTGAGCTAGGTGGCTTTTAAATTCAGTAAATAGTGGTAGTAGTAATTGCCTTTTCCTCTAACTAGTTTAAATGTACTACTTAAATATTTTAGGAATTTTTGTTATAAATATCTGCATCTTACAAAAATAAAAAGTTTAGATTTTGGCTGTGAATGATTCTAAGCAACTTCTTTAGATATCATTTTCCTGATAAGAAATTGGGATAGTTTACTCTTAAGTAAAATACAAGTTTTGTATGTTTATAAGTTCTCTGTATAATAAAGTCACGTTTTTCTCAACCTGATTTATTTTTTTAACAAGCAAACATCTTTATGAAGAACAGCTTTTTATCAAAATCTAAAAATTAGTTCCATCTGTGATATAGCTAACCTCATCTGCGGACACCACAGCTTTGTCCAAATTTAATGCCTACATCTTTAAGAGAGCAAATACAATTTTGGAAGCCTTAATTTAAAAGAAAGTGATTTGAAAGCAAAACGCCACAGTCTGTGGGTGAGATCAAGCTATAAATTTAAATATAATTAAAATTAGAAACGTAGCCATAATAAAATAATAATGCAACCTTGCCCTTTTCTCAAACAAAATATCTTAGTTGTAATCAACAGCTTTTAGCAGATTTTTACTTAAGAAATATGGCTTGTAAGGTTTTTTGGAATCGAATTTTCCAGATGTTGAAGCACTGTGACTTCTTTTGCTATCTGTATCATCGCTCTTCGTAAAATTTCCATAGTAACGATAAGGCCTTGGTATAGAACCATATTTGACGTTAACTAATTTGGTATCCAGGACTTCGCAATCGATTTTCATTAGCGGTATATAAGTTTGTGTAGACGTTTCTGAAAATACATAAACCTATTAATACAAATTCTCCAAAAATTTTTAATCATCAATTCAGACAATTTATTAAAATTGAAAAAGTTAACTTGTCTATGCTAGGTTTCAAACCCAGGACCTGTCACTTTCTAGGTGAACACTTTGACCATGAAGACTACGAGCTCAGTAATCAACTATGACAATCTAACACTAACAATATTATGTTAGCGGATTTTTAGAGTATTGCAGCCTTTAACGGCTACAACAAACTGAGTGGGGTATTAAAGGGGAAAGGAACTCATTCACCATTATTAGTCATTAAGATCTACATATCTATCTGAATCTCTCGTTGACATATAATGATTTCAGAAGCCAAGGCAGATCTCTGAATAATTTGTAGGTCATTCAGGCCTGCATTAACTGATGCAATATTAAGGACCTGCTTTATAAACATCATATTTCTCTTACCCATTATTAATTCCCTAAATCAATAATGAAAAAAAAAGAATGAAAATTGAAATATTGTCTTCTGAGCCTGACTACAAGCAAGAAATATGTTAAGGGGATAACGTGTTACAACAAGAAATTAAGATGGCTATTTTAGATTGACTCATAATGTCTAATTTAACTTTCAATTTATGGTTATCGTTGTATCTGACATTTGTTATTATTGTCATTTCAGCTTGGTTGTATTTGTGAACTTAAACAATTTTGTGCTGTAAGGCAATTAATCAAATTTTTAAATCGGTTATTTTAGGAAACTATTTTCTGTCGCTGGTAAGTAGTTATTGCCGTTAATTAGTAACAATTTATTGATTTAAATATTTCTAGTCAATTTAATCTAATCTTACTAATTTTTGTGTGTTCCTTTAAGTTTTGATTTGATTCAAATGAACATGGATGACGATGTATGGTTAAAGAACCAGCAGCCCAACTTTACCTTAACTTTAGTATGTTTTATTTATTAATTCTTGTTCATGGCTATGATATGAGTAATTCAAAAATCGGTTTCCCAATATATTAGTTAAAAATACTTAAACAATCATCAAATATTTCAAAACCAATTGCGTCTTGCCTTCAAATTTGCAAATCGATAAACTTGTTTTTATTAAAAATTTTAATGAATCATATGTTATCAGCCTAATCAGATACCCGCATAATATGCACATGCTGTATGACCTTGCCACCTTGATATTAGTAAATAATACATTTCAGACACCCATCAATTCAAAACTTCATTTCAAGAAAAAAAAATTATTCACTGGAATTACAGTTTCTAGCCTGGCAGATGTAAATTATGTTATTATTTTATGGCCTCTTCTGTTGAGTACTAAAACTAAAGTGATATCAAGTTATACAAGGCTAAAAAAAAACAAACAAGAAAGTTATATAATTTTTAAATTAAATTTTTTATTTTAATCTGGTCTTATAAAATAATTAGAAAATGATCCCATTTTTTGCCTAGGATGCAAATATTGTTTTATGTATTTTGCTTTAATATTAGTTATTGTTTGAATTTGTCAACGACAATTTACTGGAAAATATTAGCCAAATAAAGTTAGTGTTAATCATTAAATACTAACCATTAGGAAATGCAGAAGGCATTAAAAGTGACATCTTGGGTCTTCGGGTTTTATTGTGATATAATGCTGGTAGCAGCATATGTTGTTCACTAAATGAAACAACATAGAAAGTATCATCTTGCCTATTAATTGCCTCAAAAAACTCTGAAAACAGTTGGTCTTCCTTTGGACTAAAAACTTGAATTTCATTTTTAATTTCATTCTCTGGGCCATACTGTTCCCGTTTTTTGATCTGAGCAAGTGATGAATCAAGACGCATCTTTTTTCGTCTTGTCTTTGATTTCGGACTGGTAGTTTTCACAGAATTTGCCACTTTCTTGTTGGGTTCTGGCTTACCAATCCACCTTAAAATAAATTTAATTTTAAAAAACAAATTTTCAAGTCATTTAAAATACTAGAGAATAAATCTGTAAAAAATATTTATTCACTGTGGTTAAATATATTATGCAGGCTCTATATAAAAATGTTAATATCAGTTGTTCAGTTAATTCAAAAATATCAAATCTTTAAATACATATTAAATGTTATGTTTAAAACAACACAAGTACAAGTTTTTACTGTAAGAAATCAGGTACATCCCCATGGTACTCATTTAAGGAACATTTAAAAAGTGTGTAGTGTTGCACTAGCATGGGCCAAAACTTTACTATAAAGTTGTAATAATTTACAATCAGCTTCCTGATAACATAAAACTTTTCAGTGTTATATATTTAGTCAATTCACTTATTCTTTATTTCATGTACATTTAACGCAAAAATGATAAGCCTGCATAGAAATGTAAGTTCTCTGGGTTAATTAAACATATTTTGACAAAAACTGTCATAAACATAACTCAACTTATACCATTGGGATTTAAAAAGAAGAGCATTTTATAGTGTTCAAAAAATTCCAAACATTGATGTTAGTAAAAGGTTATAGAGAATACGTTAGGAGACCTGGTATTCAAATATTAATTATACCATATGTTTTGCAACCACTTTAACAAATATCTTATTCCATGGCTATATACTCACTTCTCTAATTCTAATAGTAATCTAGCACTTTCAGTTTGATTTATTGATGCAGGACACATAGTAAGGGGCGAAAAGAATGTACTATTCTTCAAATTTGAATCTTCACGGTCTTCACGAGTCCATAATAAATTTCTGCCATATCTATCTGGTAATTTTGAATAATCACTTCTTTCAGGGTCTATTTTGTTTGTTTTCATTATAAGGGGGCCACTGGAATTTCAAAATATAGCAGCAAAATATAGGTATTTGATAAAAATTAGGAAGCAAAAATATGATTTAAAAGAATAAAAATAAATTTTTTATCTAAAAAACAAACAAGTTAACATAAGAATAAAAAATATAAAGGAAGAAGTTTAGGACAAATTGTAAATAAAAATTTTAAGTGTTGTGGTGGTTGAAACCAAAATAATTTATATGCTAAAACATGATCAACTATGTTCTTTGTCCTTAAGCTATTATTAAAAATCAGGTGGAACTTGAATAATGAAAACCGTAATTTTAAAAAGAATTATAATTATTATAAAATTTCATAATTTTTTATCAACGATATACTGTTTATATATATATATATATATATATATATATATATATATATATATATATATATCAAATTAAATAAGTGTATTCACACACCTTTATTCAGTTTTACCTACACATATTACATGCTTACATTACAAAATAATTCACTCACATCTTGATTGTCCCGAACTCCAGGGTGATCTGAATAGGTTTATCGATTGGTGTCTTGAATAATTTAACCTTGAATGTTAACAAATGTAGTGTCATAAGTTTCCATTGTTTAAAAACACCACATATTTATGATTATAAACTAAATGATGGCATCTTGGAAAGAGTCAATATTGCGAAAGACTTGAGAGTGCTATTGGATTCCGAATTTACATTTACTCAACACAGATAATGTAACGAATAAAGCAATGAAACTGTTGGGCTTCATTTTAAGATCTCTTCGAGGTTTCAGTAATATCTATACTTTAAGACATGTCTTTTGTGCCGTAGCATGGTCTGGACTTGAGTATGCTTCCACCATGTGGTCGCCATACTACAAATACCATATAGACCGGTTGGAAAAGATACAGAGAAGATTTTTAAGGCACATAGCATTTAGACTCCATATACCTGTCAAAAATATCAATTAAGGTGAGCTACATTCATTAATGGGTCTCCCCTTATTAGAAGAGAGAAGGAAACAAATTCTCAACAACCTTATTAAGGCACCTTCTCTCTTATGTAAAATAAATCTTCATGTTTCTGTCAGAACAACAAGACCGGATCAATTATTTCCAACTAATTTCCACAGAACAAACTATGGCCTAAATACTCCAATAGACAGGATGATCACGTATGCCAATGCTCTGCCAAGTCAAATAGATTTGTTTAATATGAGCGTGCCACAATTTAGAAGGGCTTTAAAAAAATGTGGTTATTTATGATTTTAAACCGATGCTTTAATTTAATGAAATGTTATGTTTATTGTAAATGGCTATTCCGTTAATATATTTTTATTTACTTATTTATGCTTTCGCCCAAATCCTATGGATTGCAGCCAGAACTTTCCAGAGCCCCAATAGATTGCGCTAAGTGTTATACTTAGTGTCACTTTGAAATACGTGTCGACTTTACAACGTTTATTTATCGACAAAGAAAAAAATTTCTTTAGGAAATGTATTATTCAATTAATATTTTCATTGAGATTTTTGGAAAGTTTACAGTTTTTCAACAAACAAAAACATATACTTTTTTGAAACAGAAAAACATGAAATACAAAAAAGACTGATAATCTTAAGGAAAAAACAACATACTTTTACTCTGGACAGAAGTCACGGTACAAATCTTTGGGAACCTTGCCCTATGTCTCCAAATTCCCTCGAAAGTGATGAGCAGTTTTGAGAAAAAAAATGCTTGTCCCTGGTCTTATTTTGGCAAGATTGAAAATTGCGCAAAATTTAAAAAAGGTAAAGTTGAATATATCTAATAAAAACGGCAATTTAAATATAGTTTCCTTAAAAATAAATAATATCAGATGGACAGAATCTTAAATCCATGTGAAATAACTCCAAGGTCACTTACTCATAAAATAAATGCTTGTAGAACATATCCATTTAGCAAGTATTAAAGAATTACTAAAATATTTGCACGATTTTTTTTCCCAGATATTAAATAATGATTATTCAAAGAAACTAATTTTTACCACTTGCACTTCCAGTACAAAGTGTCTATGGAAAAAAATTGATATTTATACCAACAAAAAATTCAGAAATTTGTCTATTTCTGATCTACAAATACATTTAAAAATATTTTTCGAGTAGGCATATTACAAAACGTGAATTATTTGTCTCTCCAATAAAATATTTTTTACAGTATTATAATATAAACTACAAATAGTTAATCTGGATTAAGGGATTTTTTTAACATTATTCTCAACTAAATCAAGTAAATATTCCTTTTCCTATTACATGTTGATCATAAAAAAACGTAAATTATAACCAATCCACCCCATGACAGACAAATTATCTCATTTCCTGGAGTCGGGTGTGAAATTTGCATTATTTTGTCCTATCATCAATGTCCTAATAAGCGATGGTGTATTAAAATGCGACTCAGGAATATGGAACTCATTTCGTAAACCTGTCGCCATTTAATAGCGATCTAAAGAAATAGAAACTCTTAGGAGAATAGTCCATTAAGATTATACTACTGGGTGTCCCATCCAAAGGTATATTATATTGCTGAATAACTCAAAAAGAAAGAAACAATTTTAGACTTATTCTGAGAACACCCTATAACCCTTATAATGTTAAATGAAACTATTTTCCATATAAGGGGATAGGTCAATAACACAAAAATGTGTGGACCATTCTTCTTTATAAAAACCTACATGGAGATAATTACACAGATGTGTAAGAGATTTTTTTTACCCACAAATTGATCAGGATGGAATTGAAGATGTTGTTTTTAACAAGATGCCGCGCTAGCGCATTTTTCTATGATTATGGGCTGGTGGATAGGTAGAGCAGATCCAATAAAATGGCCACCTGTCCCTGATTTTTTTTTGGAGTTATGTGAAGGAGCAATGTTATAATCCGGTCTCACACACATTAAAGGAACTGATGGGTAACGTAAGAAATGTAATAGAAAATATATGCAGGGAAATGCATCTGGGCACTTCCAAGACATGATTTATTCATATGTGCTTTTAAGTTTAGTTAGTTTATGTTATTTAATTTGTTTAAGTTAATTCGAATTGACAATAAATTAAATAAACTAATAATACATTTAAACAATGTATATAACATTTTTGAAAAGTAGAGCTCAGTAATATTCAATAACTAATAATCTTATTATACCATGAATTAGATACAAAGTGGCCTTTCTTTAAAAAGATTCATAGGTTTCTTATTACAGACTTTTGCAATACAAGAAGTGACAAAATGTCATAAAATTTTTATTATACATTATTTTATGTAAGAAAATAGAATTAAAATAAAAAAAAATTGCCATTTTCTCTAATACTGGTTTGTTTTTTTTTCCTGACTTCTATGAATAATTATCATTTTCTGCCCCTGACTTTAACTTGACAGTTTCTGAATTCCCTACATATAATTTTTTAATGACACTGGGAACCCTGCTAATGGAGCTAAGATGCTGTCCCTCTAATGAGTTACCCTAGTATCATTATAAAAAAACAAAGTGAGGCATGTTTTAACTTACCTTGTCATATTTAAATTAAGTCCAACCACCAATAAAAATACACATAAAACAAGAGCTGGTTTAGTTCCTTTAGGAGAAATGTTTTTAAATGAGAATTTGGCACTATCCTCATAGAATGAAAGTCTCTCTTTTAAAGATGCATTTTCCTGAAAAGGTAAATATTTAATGTAATGTTTAAACAAAACATTTTAGAAATAATGTACTTTAGCAATAATAGGAAATAGAAGTCTAAGTTATTAATAAACTTATTTTTAGAAAAATAATGCTAATTTTTATCTGAAAGACTTTTTTCGCTTTGGTAAAAGAAGCCATGCAGTGTTTTTAGAAAGTTATTATTTACAAGAATATGAGTCACTTAAAAATTATGATATACAGATGACATATTGTATTGTACAGTTTTTTATGATTATTTTTATATGATAAAAGTGTATTTTTCACGTATTTTAAGTTTTTGACACAAGCTATACCTTAGGGTAAAGAGAAACCATTTCATGTAGCTCTTTATAGATCAAATAAAATATATCTATCTATGTCAAAACTGTTTTTTAGTTAGGTCAATCACACTGATAAGGTTTTCCAAAATATTATTAATGAAAATTTTCCATATATAACAAAGCAAATAAGATTATGGTGAACACTGTATAAAATTTGAACTATATCAAAAATATATTTATGTCATTTCGTAACAAGTAACTAATACATTATCATTTTGATACTTACTTCACTTAATCTTTTGTTTTCTGCTATTAAATCTTTTACTTGATCTTCTAACGAATTTAAATAATCTTTTTTCTTTTTCCTTGATATACTAGCAGATTCCCTATTTTTTATTCTCCTTTCCTGCCTCTTTAAAATTTTTGGGTCAATTCCTATATTACTGTTGGTATTAACTGCTAAAGAAGACATTGAGTTATTTACACGACCCATTGTAGAAGATGTCAATGTGTTAAACTTTCTAACTGGAATATTATCTAATACCACAATCTTTGACGATAAATTGTTGCCTTCATTACATTTAATATTTGGAAATTCTGTTGTTATGTTTTTTAAAACAACTATATTTGAATTTTTCACTGGCACTGTATATGGTGCTTTTGGTTTAATTGGTACTCTTTTAATAGGAACTTTTACTGATTTCGGTGATTGTGGCACAACTTGGACGGTTAAAGAATCAACTACATTAGCGATTTCTTTCTTTGGTAAAATATTGGTAGCAAAAAATAGTGGTGGGCTCACTTTTTTATTAGGTAATATTGGTGGAGGTGTAGAGGGTTCCAATGAATTCCTTGATGAACAAGATTCATCTGAATAATCCTCCGATTTTATATCTAAATGTGTTTCAAGGGTTAAAGGAGGGTCCAACGCCTCACTTAAATATTCAAAATATGTAATATCCTTACTCTCACCCAAATTGGTACTTTCTAGTACCTTCTCATTCTTAAATACAGATGAAGGTCGTTTATATGAATCATATTTTTCTGGTTTCCGTGTTTCCTCAATATTCTGTTCAGGAAGATGAAGTACTTCATTTAAAAATTCATAATCCTTTGCATCCAGGCAATTATTTGACACACAATTTTCTGCAGATGTCACTTCTGATAATATTTCATCAGATGTCTTGTCAAGGAAGGAATTTAATACAGCCAGATCATCTTCCCCTGGATTAAGCAGTAATGGAATATCAAGATCTGAAGACAACTGTGTCATAAAGTCTTCATCAGATATACCCTCCAAATTATCTAAAATTGTATTAATTGATAATTAGTAAGCATTCATTAATGTAGTATGGCCAGAAATAAATAGTAATGAAACAAAGTTGGCTGTGCCAGAAATATTAGGAAATTTGAGATTTGCTGGAAAAATTTAGGAAATAATTCAACAATTTTTAAGTGCCATAATTATATGTGACCAATCCGAACCCGTTTTTGATCGTATCGTTATCGGTACCACTGCCAAATTTTTGAGTTTTCTACAACTGAGATAATTTTATTAATTTAAATTGGAAACCCTGTCTATTTTACTCTTATCGAACAGGTATTTCCTTCCTGATTTTCTATACGCCTAATTTGTTAGAGTCAACTAGGTCATTTATATAGACATTAAACAGCAATAGCGGCAAATGTGTCCCTTGAGTAACCCCCATAAAACTTAAATTTCTTTTGAGAGATGATTCTTTAACTTAACTAACTGTTTACGCCCCCCTAAAATAATCTCTAAACCATTTTAAAGATTTCCAAAAATGCCTATTTTATTTAGTTTTTCACAAGCATGTCATGACTAACTCTGTCAAATGCCTTAGAGATATCCATGTATATGGTATCAACCTGACATTTCATCTCCAATGCACTTTTCAGAAAGTCTTCATATATCAACAAGTTTGTAATTATTGATCTGCCATTGACAAAAACGTGTTGCTTTGGATTTAATACAGTTTCTATAAACGGTGGTAGCTTAGATAACATAATTTTTTTCGACATTATTTGCGAATTAGTACCATTTGGAATGTTTAGCATTCTGTAGTGTACGTTTCAGAAGGGCCACTTGTCCGATGTGTGCATCGGTTACGTCCTTACATTAAATAAAAAAAAAAAGAAAAAAAAAATAAGAGGTATATCATTGGGTCCCTCCGAGAGATATGATCATTAAGACCTTCCACTGCTGTAAACACATTGAAAACAGTGATCTCACAAGATGAGATATCTATAGTTGGATCTGAAGTGCTATGCAATACATCATGAGAGGAGTCACTACTTGAATATACTGATGCAAAGAAATCTGCAAAGTAATTCGTTATGTCACTTTCTTTATCTGATGTTTCATTTTTATATGTCATACATTTAGGTAAATCAAATTTTTTATTTTTTTTCATTAACATATTTCCAAAAAAACTTACTATTATTATTAATAGAGTTTTCTGCTAGGCTTATATGATTAGAATAACAATTTTTGACACAACCATTATTCAATGACATGGCGGCCAACTTGTAACTTCGTTATTACCCCAGTCAAATTCAACTTTTGGTTTTCAGTCAAATTCAACTTTTGGTTTCCATTAATTGGTGAAAAATTGGAAATGATTTTATTTCATTTTGGGCTTCCCAGATAAGAGTAATATGAGTTTGCGACAGTTACTGATGCAAGAAAAATTTTTTTGGGATTCAAATAATCATGAATTTGACATTTTTTTTTTCAGTTTTTGGCTTATTATATCTAAAGGGTACATAGTATAGAAAATTTCTTCTTACCAAAATTAAAGAGGTTCAATTTTGCATCGAACAACCTCCTTAAACATTAAACCCCATGTTCACTAAAAAAGTTGAAGAGGTAGACCAGATCTAGTTACCATGGTACCTAAAACTCTTAGTTTGCCAGTTATGTTTCGCTTATGGCACTGTCATTTTGTAACTGTGACATTTAGAAAAATTATTTGTTCAATTGTTGTTTATGTCATTTTAAACCTAACACTGTGAAGTTAGACCTGGTCTAAATTTAAGTCTCTTTAGTTAATGTAAGTGTAAATATTCTATAGCAGATTGGCCTGAAAATGGTTATGTCAAATGAGAGATGTAAGACCCAAAACTTCTAAAACAGCAGATTCTACGTTCAGGGAGCACCTAATTCCACAATTTCATTTTTACTCATAGATAAACATAAAAAACCAAAAGCAATCGGAGTGCTCATTTTTTGCTAAGTGGCTCTTCTGCAGTTTCTTGATGTTTAAAACCAAAATCACCCACATTCATCCGGCAAATTGAATTTAGAATACTAAATACAATAGTTAATCCATTTTATCATTGCCATACCTACCTACTCAATATTGCTAGGTACCTAATTATATTAAAAAGTGGAAGTTTAAATTGTTATAGAAAAGGATTTTCTTTTCTAAATTCCTAACTGAGCAACCCTACCGACATTGTTAATTCACATGCAAATATGTTTAAGGAACATTTTATAGCATCTACTGGTTAAACACACACATATATGATTCAAACATAAAGCCCGAAGCTAGTGAAAATGCAAAGTAAAAGTTAAATTTGGACTTGATCTTATTCTTTCATTTATTATGCGAGACTACGCAAGTGTTTTTGCCAAACCATTATTAGTTATTTTTTTAATTATGTATATGAAACCTTTAAAAAGGGTTAAGTCCCCTGTCTTAAACTCCGATATAATAGGCATTCACACAATATCCTATCAAGATATAATACTAGCTAGCAAAAAACTCAAAGACAAACCAACAGCCGGTGTTGTGTGTTACACACGTTTTTAACTTAATACTTGATAAGGGCATTTTTCTGGATACTTGGAAAACAGCAAAAGTCATACCTATTTTTAAGAAGGGTGATAAAACATTGATACAAAATTTTAGACAGATCTCAATACTTTGTAATTTTTCTAAACTATTTGAAATTATTCTGTATGATCAGTTATATTCAGGGGTTCGAAAAGCTTCTCTCTCCCCATCAACATGGCTTTCTAGATTCACATTCTTGTATGACCAACCTGGCATCATTATCCCAGACTGCCTGCGAGTCACTGGATTCCAGGGGACAATTAGATGTTGTTTACACAAACTTTCAGAAAGCTTTTGATCAAATCGATCTCTACGTCCTGATCCATAAACTGGAGAACTTGTATGTCACAACAACTCTTAATAATGTTCAAATCATATCTATTAGGACGTTCCCAGTTTATCGAATATGAGCACTTCAGATCACCATCATATAAAGTTTCTTCTGGTGTACCACAGGGGTCCAATTTGGGGCCCCTGCTTTTTCTCATTTTTATTAATGATCTCCTTAATATATTTATTTATTTATCATTATTACAGCATCAACAGCCAAGGCCAATTACAGACACCATATAAGTAATACATAAAATAAAAGTATACATAATAATAAAACATAAGTCCTACCTAGACCTGGGTCTGAGATTCATATAATCTATCTTCCATCAGTTTTGAAAAACCTTTTAAATTAATTAAGTCTAAATCCAAGTCACTAGCATAAATATTAACATAATAATAATATTACACATTTTATAAATTGGTGAGTTCTTATAAATGTATGTACTAGGAAAATCCAAATTAAAAATCTTTCTTTGTTTTGTATTTCCAACATTCACAAAGAATGGAAGCATTGAAAGAATTTCTGGTGAATTAATTTAATTGTTAAAATTTTAAAAAGATATACTAGACATATTTGGTACGTCGATTTACGAAGATAATCTTTTAAATCCATCCAGTAACAAGTTATGATCATATCCTTATTTTGGATAATATCAATATTTCTTATAAAACATATATTTCAAAAATTTACGAAATTTTATTATTTCTATAGTTTTCTCAACCTCGGCAATACAAGACAAATAATTTCAGGCAACACTTAACACTAAAGTCCTTAGTAGACCTGATGATGAAGCCCATTGTTTTATGTGCCTCATTTACCATATTTACAATGTGATCTGTAAAAGCCAGATTGCAGTCAAGTATAACACCCAGGTCCTTTTCATTTTTGGATTCCTTAAGTGGTGTACCATTAATATCATAAGTATAATCAAATAAATTTTTATTAAGTGTAAGAGACATAGCAGAATATTTTTTATTATTAAAGTCAAATGAATTTTTAGTGCACCAGTCCACAACAGCACTTAGATCTTCTTGCAAATGAACATAGTCCTGAATAGGGGCTATTTCCTTATACATTTTAAAGCCATCGGCAATGAGTAAGCCTTCTGAACTACCCATAACAGAATATATGCCATTAATAGCTATTAAAAACAACAGTGCTTCCAAATTGGAACCTTGCGGAACTCCAGATGCATTGGTGTATACATCAGATCTGGAACCCTTGACTTCGACATATTGTTGTCTATTAGTCAAATAAGATCTAATTAAATGAATTAAGCTGTTACTTACATTGTTCTGATAGAGGAATTTAATTATAAGACTATGTTTTATCCTGTCAAAGGCCTTCATCATATCTGTAAAAATTACATCAACTTGTTTTGTGTTATTAAATGCAGAGTGGACAAACTGACAAAATGTTATTAAGTTGGTTAATGTAGATTTATTGGGTAAAAAACCATGTTGGCATTTAGATATGTGCTTAACTTCATCATATAATCTATTAGATATAGCTATCTCATAAACTTTAGATACTGCATTTAGGATAGTGACTGGTCTATAGTTTATTACATCATGTTTAGCCCCTTTTTTAAATAATGGTATTACTTTACTTTTGCGCCAATCTATAGGATATATTGAACTTCGGAAACTAAGATTAAAAATGTGTAAGAGAGGTTCCACCAACAACTCACCACAGCCCTTAATTATGTATCCAGGCACCCCATCGGGTCCAATAGATCTGTTACCCTTCAGCTTTTTAAGGGATTCCCTAATCTCTTCTACTGAAAAGGACCCATTGCAGAAATAATCTTTTAAAGGTGCTTCTTCCTCACCTACTGGTGTATCATGCACAACACACAACCAAAGAAATGGGCAAACATGTTTGCTATGCAGAAATATCATTATAGGAAACTTGAGCAGGTATATCAGTGTCATCTTTTTGACTTCGAATGTAAGACCAGAAATTTTTAGGATCTCTTAGAAGACTTTGCTCTACATTGCCTATATGATCAGAATATGCTTTTTTTATTTTTAATTTAATTTTTTGCCTAATTTCCCTATATTTACCCCACCAAAATTTATCTTTAATCGTCTTAATAATTTCACCATTATACCATACTGGAAAGACCCTTCCAACCTGGGTTGACATAGGAACACATTCAACAAAAATTTCATTAACGATCTCATAAAATCTTGCCACAGATTTATTAACATCACAGCACTGATAAAGACTACCCCAATTTTTAGTTTGAAACAGTCTGTACATTCTACCAAAGTCACCTTTTTTAAAATTAAATTTTGTGTTTTTTATTTGTTCACACTCCCCCAACTTATGGTCAAGATTGACCTCAATCGACAGTGCAGGGTGGTGCCGATCTATAGGCAACAATGGGTCATCATCAAGTTTTATCAAGGAGCCCTGTAAATGAGGGCTTACTATAACTAGATCTAACAAAACATCAAAAACATTACACACAGTATTGATTTGTATAAAATGCGTAAATGCTAAAAAACTGTTAAAATCACATATAGAAACACTATGAACATTAAGTACAAACTCACGAAGATTAAAATCACCTAAAATTAAACACTCACAGTCAAGAAGATTTGTTTCAATACAATGATAAAATCTTTGGTAATGGTCCACACAACAACCAGGCACAAAATAAACAACTACAACATAAAGAAATTCTCTTTGGTCAAGACTAATTTTTACACATAGAGCTTCAAGATCATTATCAAATATATCATGTTCAACAACTGTGAATTTCTTATTTAAAGCTATTAATACACCCCCTCCTTGTTTTTTATCAGTAAGGTTTTGATCTCTATCCTTTCTAAATATTAATTTATCTGTACTAAATTCCTGGTTATAAACAAAAGAGTTCAACCAGGTTTCTGTAATAGCAATTACATTGTTATTATCATTTAACAGTTCCAGTTTTAATTGTTGAAATTTAGTTTTTATACCTCTACAATTTTGATAATAAACTAGTAGTTTTTCTATTTTATTACTTTTACACTGTTTGCCTCTTGAAAATTTAAATAATCACCAGTATTTTGTGTATTTTGAACAATAGCTAGCCTATTATTGTCCACAGCCATGTCCCCAATGTCCAATTCAATGCTGTCATTTAAAATATCAAATTTTCAATATTAGTATCCTGAAAGACATTATTATCTAACCCACTTGATAGTGCTACTTGGTTTTCATTGTATTTTACATGTATTAATGTCTTGTATTTTTTAAAGTTTAAGGGCTTTTGAATTATTATATTGTATAACAACTGAGAAACATTATCATTTCTTAATTTTCTACCTGTACTACTACAAATGTTAACATACAATACACAGGTTTCAGTATATCTATTTACATAATTTAAAAATGAACACATTTTTTTGATTATACCTAAATAGTTGTTTAATATTATTACTATTGTCATTGGTTTTAATAGGAGATAAAAATATAACATTTGTTTGAAGACATTCCTTAATTTTATTATTAATTTTGCTCATTCTTGGATATTTTCCATTAGCCAAGTCACTTGTACCACATCCCACTATAACAAAATCACTTGCGGTAAAATCCTTAGTCAGTCCAAAAAGGTTATCCAATACTTGGTCCTGCATTGCGTTTGGTTTTATAAATGATTGAATTCTGTACCAATACACATTTTGGTTAGTGACCTATTTAGACCCAAAACTGATTCATCGCCCAATGTCAGAATTTTCCGAGACTTTGATGAATTTTGCTTTTGAGGACAGTCGGATGAAGAACCAGCATCAGTGGTATCAAAGGAGGAGAAGTATGATGTTGGAAGTTTTTTGCTTTTATGATCCACATTTATATTACCGAGTTCCAGAGAGTAGGTCTTATTTTCTTCTTCAAGTACTCTAATTGATGTAACCATTTGTCTATTTATATGATTTAACTCATCAATCTCCAGTTGCAATTTATTTATACCTTCAACATGAACCATATTTTCTTTTTTCGATGTATTTATAGTGGTGATTAAATTTTTATTTAAAATATTAAGTTCACTAACCTTTTGATCAAATTTGCTCCTAGTTGTTTCAAAAGAAGATACTTTTATTACAAGCTCCTTTTCCCTGGCACTCAATTCTTGAAATTTATTGTTGAGTCCATCATTCTGTTTGTTTAGGTTTTCAGTATGTAAAGAGAACTTTTTTTCTGCTTCTGTTACGTCGTTCTCAAAAACCTGACTGTTTCTTCTTATTTTTTCAATAAATTTGTCCTTTGCTCTCAATTCTCTCATTAACTCCTCAATTTTTTGTTGATAATTTTTTATTTGATTTTCACTATCATTGAAGGTATTTTGACATTTCTCAGAGCATACAATTTTATATCCCTGCAGTTTCACTGCATCAAGAACTCCCTCCAAGCAACTTGGGTGAAAAACAGAATTACAGATAGCACACAAGAAATTTGAAAAGTGTTTGTTTTTGCAACATTTAAAATTACGATTCATGTTTCGACCAGGTGCTTTAAAACATTCAATAGAAAATAATAATACACATATAGTAAGGAAAAAAAAAGACTAGGACACACGCTTCTCGTCCTGGGACCTATCAGGACATTTAATACCAGACAAAGACAGGTGGTCCAAAGGCAAAAGAAAGGTTTACACCAGGTTACACAACAGCATAAAACTAAAACATATTGAAAAAATACATATCTACAGGTAAATACCCTTACAAATATCTGTTACACTATTTCCGCCAAAATAACACACAACCATGAGAAAACTCTTTTGCATTATATTATATATATTGAGCAGAGATTAAATCTGTAAGCCAGTGCCGAAATATTGCAATATTTTAATTACAATGAATACATTAATTTAGCACTATTTAATTCAACAAGGAACTATTTATTTCAATAAAGAACTATTTATTTAAATATGGCACTTATTCCGTATTTTAGGCCTGCACCTTATCTTATCACAAGACAGTTTTTAAGGTAGAATGTTCTTTTTTTTTTATGTGCCGATAAGTGGAACAATGGCAGCATAAGCAATCAATAAATAATTTCTTAACCAATATTTAAAAGTTGATAAAATTATAAGGTTGGTTTTTCGCGTTTTACAGCTCTAATTTTGCATATATGGTCTTGATAATAGTATGGCTATTTTCACGAACTTTTCACAAATAGAACAATACCAAACACTGCACAAATTCAAACAAAAAAAAACCACAATAAAACGATAAATTTCGGAAGCTATTTGACGATGTAATTTACTCGGCTCGACGCACGGAGACTACTTTGACATACACAGTGTCATACACTGGCATATGCAGACGACTTAAAGCTGTTTACTAAAATTCAGGCTCTATCAGATTGTGATCACCTACAAAAAAATCTATCATTGGTATATGAATGGTGTCTTAGCAATAAACTTGTATTAAATTTATCAAATTGTTATGTAATGACCTTCAGTCGCAGAAATAACCCATTGATGTATAATTATGCTCTAGATGGTACGGTGCTTGGCAGACCGGATAGTAGTATTCGAGATCTTGGCATTGAATTTGACCCTAAACTTACCTTCATTCCCCATATAAATTATCTAATTACAACTTCCTTCAAAACACTAGGATTTGTTATGCGGAACTGTAAAAATTTTACTGAGACACAAACAATGATATTATTATATTGCTCTTTCATAAGATCAAAGCTGGAGTATGCCGCAGTGGTTTGGAATCCTATTTATAATTGCCATGTTCAGGCTTTAGAAGCCTTGCAGCGAAATTTTCTAAAGTATTTAGCTTTTAGGGCAGATGGTGCTTACCCTCCAAGAGATTGTGATCATGGTCAGCTTTTGCAGAGATTTAATATATCATCCTTAGCAACAAGAAGAAAAATTCAAAGCTTAAAACTAATATATGGCCTCACTCATAATAAAGTTGACTATCCATTTCTTTTTGGAGAGTTGTATTTTCACGTTCCCCGCCTCGAAACACGGCATACTTCGGTGTTCTATCTCAGCACAGCCAGATCAAATTTTTAGACGGAGTCCGGTATACTTTATGTGTTCAGTCCTCAACTTGGTGTCTCATGAGTGGGATTTGCACTTTGACTCATTGAGTAGCATCATCAATTCCTTTTTAAATCTGGAGTGATCCAAACACTCTTTAAGTTGCTTTTGTTAATACATGTAATTTACTTACTTAATTTTCTATTTTTTATTAAATGTTAGATCAACTAACTTAGGTACTGTAATACATATTTAGATTTAGATTTAAGTTTTGTTGTATCTCAAAAAACAGTTGTTTTGTATTTTTTTTCTTGTGTTTTTCACTTAATTTTGTTATTGAATTTCCTGTAAGTGGGTTTTTTACCTGTTGGAAATAAAGGCTATTTATTTATAAAGGCTATTTATGACTCATGATAGCTCAGCTGGTACATAAATCTAACAGCACACTTTTGCAATACAAAAACCATAGTAAAAAACTGTTGAGAGCAAGATCCCCAAAAACACACTCAATAACAAAGGAGAGATTCAATTAATGCAACACACAACACAAGCCTCGAAAGATCTTTAATATATAGCAATTGAAAATTACTGACTGGTAATGCTCTGATAGGTAAGAGCTTAACCAAGCCAGAGATGCACCTCTAAATCCATAAGTTTCGAGCTTCCACAGCAGTATTCCATGATCTACACAATCCAAAGCCCTTGTAAGGTCACATAATACAGCCGCAGCAAGTTCTCCTTCATTTAAATTTATTTATTTATTTATTTATTTATTTCAAAGGGCTAAAGCCCAATTTTAATACAAAATAGTAAAAGTATAAGTACAAGAAACTATGCCTAACCTAAGAATCTTAACAAATACAAATACAGGTACAGGAATAATCACAGATAATAATACAAGGTTTCAAAACGATTTTTACTATAAAAATAATAGGAACAAATACTAATTAATAGATACTGAATACTTAACTTGTCCCCTAAATGTAGTTCGACTGGAGAAGAAGTCAAGACCTGCTGATTCTTTGTTGGCATTTCTAGCACATCTGGTGAGGAAAGAGTTATAGCCATAGTTAGTTCTATGAGGAGGTTCATAAAATGTGGGGGATTGCCTGGTCCAGCGATGCTGAGCATGAAGTCCCAATTCACTGAGCAATAAGGGGCAAGAGTAATTAGAATGAAGAAGATCATAGAAGACCAATAGATCCTTATGCAAACGACGAGTTTCCAATGTTATGAGGTTCAAGGAAGTTTCAATATTTCTATAATTGATGGGTTCTTGAATATTTTGCTTAAGTGAGATATATCTCAGAAATTTGTGTTGTACTCTTTCAATTGACTGAATGTGGATATTGTAATATGGTATTAATTATAATTAAGGTATAAACTGTTTAATAACGAGAACATAGCATCATTCGTGTTTTTAGAAGCCTGAAAGCCAAACTGTGCTGTGCTGATAAGGTTTTGTTTGTTCACAAAGGTCACAATATGCCTCCTTACCAGCCTTTCAACCACTTTAGACAAAGCAGGAAGTAACGAAATTGGTCTGAAGTGGGGAGGGGTCTCCTTGTCACCTCCTTTAAACAGTGGAGTAACGCAAGCCCGCATCAAGGCAGGTGGAAAAAACCAATTTGAAAAGAGAGATTAATTGCCTCTGCAAGCACCTGTAAGTTAATCTTAAAAGTATTTTCAAAGAAATTCTGTCCCAACCGGAGTTATTCTTATTTTTTATGTCCCTAAAGACATCCCTAATCTCGTTGATATCCCTTGGAACAAAAAATAATGTATCTCTTACCATCACGCCATCAAGAAAGTTTAAAGCGTCCCCTGAAGGATTCTTATGAGCAGAGAAGTTGGCAGCTATAGTACAATAAAATGAGTTTAATTGATTGCAAGTCAGATTAGAAGAGGTTGACTGAGTCTCAGTACCGCTTAGTTCCTTTACTAATTTTCCACCTTTCTCTCTGTTCATTATTGGACTGCTCTAGTCAGCTGACATAATACGACTGTTTGGCAGTTTTAATTGTGGCACTATAAACAGAACAATATTTATTAAAATAGGAGATAAAAACAGGGCTATCAATGAAATGCTTTCGAAGCTTGTGCAACGCATGCATATTATGGGAAGGTGTTTTAAGTCCTTTTTAATATGTAACTTTAGCAAAGTGCTTGAATTTTTCATTGTTACACAGCTATCTTTTTATGTAACTCTTCTAATTGATCAACAGCATGGTTTTGTAGCTAGTATCTAGAACTATGTCTACTGTAACAAATTTATGGACTATTACACAATGCATCTCTGATAGTCTAAATTGCAATACTCAGGTTGACTTATTTATATGGCTTTTTCTAAGCTTTTGATAGTCTTGATCATAGTATTCTATTTACTAAATTATCCAGTTTTGGCTTGTCAGGAGACTTGGCTAAATTTATAAATTTATACAAACTACCTTTTACATTAGTCTCAACTTGTACAGAATTATGGTCATATGTCGGACACTTTTATTGCTGTGTTAAGTGTTTGCCAGGGTTCTGTCCTAGGTGTTATATTTTTTAACATTTTTTAAATGATATCGTAAGTGATATGATGATGATTTCCAAAACTTGAGCCTTGATCTTGTAACACTTAATCAATAGTGTAAAAGTAAAAAACTCTCAACATCAATAAATGTAATGTTTTGTCATTTAGAATATATTTTTCTAAAATTCTCTAATTAAAATGGACATTTAACATATTTGAGCCCTATAATGTAATGGTATCATTCAATGTATTATGGCAAATAAAAGTATAATTATACACTTATATACTTATACCCAGATAAGGTATAGTAATTACTTACATCATTAATTCTTGATTTTTGATATGCCGATAGACTTTATTATAGATAATAACCTTAATTTCCCATTTTTAAAGACAATAAATTATTTTTTTACGAAATTATTATAAACTATAACAAAAATACTCCAAAATAACCTCTCTCTTTTGTTTCCTTGGAACTGTTTTATTCAATTTAAAAATTAAAAAGGATAAAAAAGTCCCTATATTGTTTAACAAAATATACGAAAAGAACACGTGAGTAGTTATACATAATTAGGGAGCCCTAGTAAAACTAATACCGTGTCACTTTTAACTTGAATGCTACCAAGGAATAAAGGCAAATACACAATTTATATGTTCATTTACCTGTACCGAATGAGTTATCACTACACGATTCTGGAGACCTTTTGAAGCCATAATCCTCGGGAAAATTGATATTGTCAGACCACATTGTCTATTCCATTACATTAAAACAGATAACTAGAAAAGATTATTTTCCCCTTTTTTACATTTACCCTGAAATATTTCCCGGTGTGATAGATATATGAAAACACATATATCATAACATATATATATATGTCACTTGCACTAAAACACAGCGACTGTCAGCGACTATCAGCGGACAGCGACACGCGAGTCTATCAAGGAGATTTTTTTTATTGACATTGACATGAGAACCAAGTATTATTCCGAGATATCCACGAGAGCGCGAAGCACTTTTTTCGCGTTCTCTCGCGATTCTCCTGTTTTTTGCACCACTGAATTAGACCACCTCTACATATGATAAGGTTTCCCCTAAATAAGACCTTAAATATGTCTGGGACTCTTCACTATACCAATCACAACACGTATTGTTCAAGATTCGCAGAGTATAAATTATTTTGGTGAGCGTTCAGGATGGGCTTCCTGTCTCAGTGGTAGGACACTCGGCTTTAGATGCGGTACATATTTCTACGAATCCCCTTTAAACGGATGACTTTTTAAGTTCTTTGGTAATTTTTTACTATAGCTTTTCCTTCCCGGTTTTTATGATTTATGGCACGTTGGCAGATTTGGGGTTGCTGATCACGAATCCGAAGTCAAATCGATTTGGCAACGTTTTGTTTCCGAGTTATTCTTCTTCAAAATTTCACTTTATAATGGATTTTCTTTAGAAAATGTTTTTTCTTTGAGCATGAATTTGATGGGAATGATAAAAAACAGTGTAATTATTAGAAATTATCTAATTTATTGCGGTTTTATGTCTAAAAATCACAATAATAATAGAGCAATAAAAACAACGATTCAAAATCTATGGTTTTTTCACTACGTCAACCGCAGGTTTTTTTTTTTAAGATTTGGTTGTACTGAAAATTACGTAACTTGAATTTGAAATTTAAAAACATATGGAAATGCGGGAAAGCTTCTACTTTTTAAATTGAAAATCGGAATTGGCCCCGCCGCCCGATATGATATAAATATCTAGAAGATTATTTTCACAAAATGTAGTTTACTTTAATGTCGTATTTGTCACTGGTTCAGAACAGAGACCAATTTATTCATTATTTATTGCACAAAAGTATATTTACGGCAACTAGATCAAGCCCAACTTGTGGGAATGTGAAACCACTAAATATTCAGAAGTTGAGATATACTTGCGGTAACTATTATCAGAAAACGGAAAAAATTAAATGTTCTTTTGTTAAAAGTTCCAAAAGCATTACTTTCTTTCACTGTCATTTGAGGGAAGAAAAAGTAACACAAACAATAGCATATTTTTTGTTATCACCTCGTCCGAGAAAAAATTGCCATATGTTTTTTTCTTTGTACGACAGACTTTTATTATTATTTATTATGATGTTTTATTTTTAGATTATGTGCACAATATTTAACGTGTATTTAATCTAAGGTTTTATTAAATTAATTATTTACTTTTTTACATCATTTTGTATGTATGGAGATTTTGGGGATTCTGATTACAAATCGGAAGTAACTTTTTTGGTCACGTCGGATTTTTGAGTTATTCATCTTCAAAGTTTATAAACATCTTAAAACCAATTTACTTTTTTCTTTCTTCTGTTTTATGAAAATTCGCTGGTTATGTGTGACACTACTACAAACAATTATAAAAAGATGTGAAATAAACTTTTGTTTTGTTTTTCTTGCCTCTTTTTATCTAAAACACTGAGAAGACTCAAAAAACTGCCGTATTTCATAGTTTTTGGATTAGTAACTTTTCTTCCGAGTTGACGTGCTTGATGTCTTGAAAAACCAACGAGATGCAACTTTAAAGAGAATCATTAATTGATACAAATGAATTATGTACACTTTTGTTAAGAATATAGGTGGACCGGTACCTAATGGAGCGGGAACGCACTAGGTGAATTGGTGTTGGGTTACCACCAGGCTAGGCGTCATCAATAAATCCCTAATACATAAGGCGATCAACATTAACCAACCATCGAAGTGCATTACTGTAGGAAGTCTAGTTAGACTTACGCCAGTGATGCCTGCCGCCGTACCGGGTTAGCATTAGTATGGTGTCTCTACTATCACCCAAGAATTACCAGCACCAGAACCAACGTCTGGTATTGGTCGAACTATGAGCAGTAAGCAACGTAGTACTTGAGAATTCATTCAACGTCGGCTTGACGTCGAATTCCAAATATAGCAGTTACAATAATATGTAGTATTGTTTCCAAGGCTGAGGCAAGTGGAAAGGTATTTCGTTAAAAGAGGCAATGTGTTGTCGGACGGTGTACGGTAAAAGTGTAAAGAATTTTGGTACAAAAATTACAATTAATTACAACTTGAAGGTCGTGACAGGTTTTTATTTTAGAGCATACATTTAAACTAGAGTGAACGGAGCTACTGGATTATTGCAGCCAGTTTAATTTAGCTATGTTCACAAGACGTAATTATGCAATCCTGAATTAATATCGGTTTAATAAGGTATTTAGTAGGTCACACTTAATACTATTGTGTTTTTTTTTTGTAATATAACCAGATAAGGCATCCATTTCAATTTTGTTTTTTTCCAAATTTCAGATTTATAAAATGCTCCATAAAATAAACAGAAAACATTTCCGTAAACTTAGGAATTTTTTAGGGCGATGTGATATTTATAAGTCTACTTTAGACAAATTTCTCAATAATGTATGTTGAACCGATATGAGTTCCGATCCAAATAATATTCCACTGCAAACTCACCGCGCCATTCAACGGAAAAACCAGAACAAGGTCTGCCGGGCTAGCTAGTAATTAATAATTATAACAAAAGAACTACAATCATGAAGGTAGACCCATGGGTAGACCTAAGACAAAAAGACAATAAATTTTGGTGGACCTTAGGATCTAAGTTTGATTGATAATGATAGACTGTGATTTTGATGAGATCTACCTCATGCGATGTGCCGTAACGACATCAGTTTGAGATAAAAGTAACCGAAATACATGCTTAATGAGAAATGCTTGCAGACTTTAGCGTTGCGATAAAATATACCATTGCGCCATCCGAAGCGGCGCGTTACTCCAAATCTTTTTATACGTCAATAGAAGCAAATCTAACTTTTCAATCTGGCAAAAATCGCAGCGCCATGTAATCTAACGCCTTTACTTGTAAGTTACCAGCAGTTACGATCTCATTTGAAAACATTCAACGGCAGCATTAAGATATACCGGATGCGGTAAAACGCATCCCAGCCGCACTATATTCAAACAGTGTTATACTAGAATTGTAACTTTTGAACTAATCAGTTCTCTGAATGATTGAAATAATTGACTCACTTTATAAAATTCCAAATTCCGTTCATTCGACTAGTTGGGGGGAATTTGAGAGAGCTGATAGATCCCATAGCACCGACTTGTGCTGCAGCAGAAAACGAACGATGGGGATCCCTTACTGGTTTTGGCTGGCTGTAGTCATGGTACGGCGGCAGTTGAGATAAATGCAAAATAATTGTCTGAGGATGTCCTATATATATATATATATATATATATATATATATATATATATATATATATATATATATATATATATATATATATATATATATATATATATATATATATATATATTGCATCTTAATCGGTCTTTTAAAGTAATAGATTCCTTTAATAAATTGAACGTTTAAAACGTTCAATTGCAATTCAAAAGTTAATTTTTATCTTTAGCTGATTACCATTACTCTCACAAATATCAGATATTACTGCAGTAAATGCCCAAAAGACCGTTCAACGTATCAACGCTAGATAATTGAATCACTAAAGTGATTTAGATTTGCCATCTCTACATTATACTAACCTTGTTTATATCTATAAACAAGGCTATTATTTCATAATTCACCCTCGCAGCCCGCCAATCACAACACAGATTATTCAATGTGCTTCCAATTGGTGTTGTTGAATAACTCTAGATTCACTGTTTATTTCCCCGGAGTATAGACAAGTTACGTTGAATGTTCAGCAACAACTCAACTTTTGATGTTCCACATATGTGTTCGAATCCCCGTTCAGGCAGATGCTTTTTTTAAAACTTATAATCAATAAAAATGCGAACTAGATTAGGATTGGCCGGGTCTATTTTAAAACAATGATTTTTTTTGTAACAAAACCTATACTGTTAGATGGATCTATCCTGCTAGCCATGGGGTAGCTCAAGTTCGCCGATGAAACCAGCATTAATGCCTTAAAATTAAAATCAGATTTAAAATATACGGGCGCCCTCTAAAATGGTGTGATTGGCGGGCGGCGAGGGAAATTTAGACTGTTGTACCAGCACACTAAAAATGAGCCGGCCGCATAGACGGTTCTGCTTATTGCATCCCCATCACCCTGATTTAGTAGCAAAACCAATATATTGGCCATGCTGGGTCATTTATAGGGAAGTTTTGTGAAAGGGCAAATGTCAAATATTCGGTTGGCTCAATTGTTTTCGTTCTAGCTTTTTGTCGCGAGTGGTCGCGAGTTGTGTGTTGTGTTTTGTGGATAGTTTGGAGTGATATTTATTTGTATATATCTGTTTTAATTTACTTAATTGGGGGAGTAGATGAAGGTAATACTATATAAATGTGTTAGGTAGCTTAAGTCTTATGATAGAAAAATGGTAACGTCCAATTTGTACGTTAAAATCTATAACACTTCGTTGATAAGGTCTATACCAAAATCTACGTCATGATATGGTAAACAAAACTAAAAAAACTATAATTGGTCAAAATGTAAAAAATATGCCCTTTTGTATTCGTGTATACGATAGAGTTGTATTATTCGTTTAAAGAAAGCACGTATTTGTTCTTGTAGGCCTGAGCAGAACAACCTATTTGTTCTTGTTTACAGGGTCATCTGTGGGTTCTATGAACTCTTAAAATACTGCAAATCCATCTATAGAACTGTGAATTTGATTTCTATTTCTGCTTGCAGGGGACTTTTCTGTTACTGTTTTCTGACTTATTCAAGGGATGTAAATTTTTAAAAGTAATTGTAGGGGTAGGGGCAAATGTCTCCTTTATCGAGCTCAACATTTTGTGTTAAATTAAGAATATTCAAAAACTAAAAATTAAAGTAAACTCTTTTGCAGATAAGTCATTTAATTAAGTTTGCAAATATTGATATTTAAAATTTTTAAAGCAATGTAGCATAAATTTGTTACCATATTGAAAAATGAATTGAACTGAAAATATTAACTAAGTAACAAAGTTTTTATAGTAGTTCCACTTATTGTTTATTTAGAGGGAATCTAATCTAATGTGTAGTACTTTGATTTTTCCATGATTTAATTTTAATTAGGTGACAAAAATGCTATTTTATGTTTACAATTATAGATTATTTGGTAGATTATATAGATAAATAGGTAATATGTGCAAACAACCTCAAAATTGACTATAGTCATCTCAAAACAGCAAGCAATTCGAGATAATCTTAAATTCTACCAAGATAAATGTATTAGGCAGTCCAAACCACATAATTGTGCCCACCACAGCTGTTTTGACAGTTGGTCAATTTCTCTGAATTGAGAGATTTGAGAATTATTTTTATTAATTAAGTACTATAACATAGTGAAATGGTATTACGTACCATTACGAACAACCTAGTCATATAAAATTTAATCCAGAAATGTTAATATCACACAATAGAGTTTTTTGGGAACGGACCATCTGCAGTCAATAAGAAACCCATTATATTTTGAATCAAAATTCTGAACAGATTTTTCAAGATCCAAACCTGTGGTCGAGAGGAATTCTAGCTAACCATTTTACGAAACAAGGGACACAACCAATAGGACGATTCAAAAATATGGGACTTCAATGTTTTCCATTTAAACATTCACTCCTTATGGAATCAATTTGAAGAACTGGTAGTTACGACATTGTATTAATAATGGTGGAGCTATGATCCTTCAAAGAACAGGTTTGAAAAGCCAGAGCATTGAAGCCCTAATCCCCATGTCAGTGGAAACCCACTGTGAAATAGCTTCGGTGCAGTTATGCCTGTTTTGAGCATTTATCGACTTTATTGTTTTTATGTCAATAGTTGAAAGTGTGTTGCACTTTGTGGAGCAAGAGAAATAAAGGCAGATAATATTCTTAGGTCACTTTAATATCATTTTCAATTCTATCTCACAGAGAAAGCGGGAGCTCCTGGATCTAATAGGTATTTTTTAAAATACAAATCACGTAAATTGTATTGACAATATCTTTATTAACTTTAAAGGTTATTTAAGACCCTGTGCTTCATTTGGTCTGTTTTAGACCAATTACAAAAAAAAAAGGTATGAGTCAACTGTATGCCTGTTTGGAAAATCAAGATTGGAGTTTTGTGTGTGTGTGGATGATAAGAAATAATAATAGGGCGGATGAAGAGGACATGGCATTAACATTAACGGCATTCTTTGTGGCTGAGGAAACAATGAAGGGCATTCAGCAACCTGATGTGAGCTTTGCACACTATCTACAGGAAGTGGTTGGAAACCAAAGTATTATGTTCTCATTCTCAGAGGTGAGCTATATAGTAGAAGTCAGCGGTGTCATTTACTTGCTCAAAAAATCTTAAAAAATCATTTCATACCCATTCACAAAAAGGGTGACAAAAACAGTTTGGGCAATTATCGTCCAATATCACTTGTACCAGTAATGTCCAAGATCTTTAAGCGCTTGTTGAAGAAACAATCCTTTGATGACTTTGAGGCAAATATTTTATTCAATGAGAGTCAGTTTGGCTTCACAGCTGCCTGTAGATTAACATCCCTGGTAGTTGTTGATTTGCTGAAATTCGTAGCGGAAGCTTTTGAGAGTAGTGTGTACTATGTGCTACATCTTCAAAAAGGCTTTCTTCAAACTTTTTTAAACTTCAAAATAGCTTTATTATTTCAAGTTACAAATTCTTTTTAGACAAAGCAACTAAAAGTAAAACTAAAACTAGTCCAAAGATAAAAAGATTAAGTTCAAAACTTTTAGCTCAAATTAAATAGACTCAGTGTAGTATAACAAAATAACTGAAATGATATTAAAATATCCTATAAAAGAACATTTAATAAATATGGTAAATACAATTAATTATCACAGTCAAAAACTAAAATAAATTGGTTAAAACGGTTGTAAAATGTACACAACAAAAACCTTACACAAACACATCATTTGTATATTCTTCCGTTGAATATTAAGCTCTACCAATCAAAAACTGTTTTATTTCTCGTCTGAACCTCTTTTCACAAGTGATCTGTCATATTCTCATTGGCAGATGATTTAATAATTTTTAGTATAAGCGCCATGAATAAAAACTACTTTTTGCCGAAGCTCCTTTATTTTTATCATTCTTACAAAGAAAATTTTAAGGGGAATTAAAAAATAAATACAAGTAACATTTTTTTGTCAAATAAAATAAAACAGCAAATAGTTAAACTAACAAAACAAATAATTGTCAGTTGTCAATTTCATCTTCCTCATCTGTGAAGTACATCAGTCACAACACTGGAATCTGGAAGGGCCTCGTACTCTGCGATATTTTCTAGGGATAACAAGATGAGAACACAACTTCATTGAATCTTCTTTTTTTGCTGTAGATATTGCAAGGAGTTGTAACATTTTCTCAATGCTTTCTTAATTTCAGCTTTGTATTTTAGACATTTGGAGAGGATTTTCTTTAACTATTTCACTTCAAAAGTATCCTAAAATCATTTCATTGCTATACACACATATTACTATACACACCAACAATTTGTTAATTTTCTAATGTTTAAAGTCCAATTTTATATAATTGTTTGGTATCATTTTGTTTGTGGAAGTGTTAGCTACATAGTGGTGTAATTCTTGTGTTTGTACTAATACCTGTTTTTATAGAATTGCACAAAAACATATATATGTGTGAAATTTTAAATTTAATTTTAACTGTGCAGAAAAAAAAAGATCCATTTTTAAGGTCAACAATATTTACTTATCAGTTGCATATGAAATTTCTTACTTTTTTTTGTGAATCTCGGCCTTTGGCCTGGAATTTATTTATATGCTTTTTTGCATTTTATAAATAATAAACAAACCTGACCTGCATCACACCTGCAGTATAGTCCAGGCGTAAATTCACATAAATCTATTATAATGGAGCCAAAATTTAAATGTTGTAAAAATAAAGAATTTAATAATCTAGTATGCATAATTTGTTTCAATGTGTACCAAAAAAGCTGTATTGATGGTAAAAACTACTTTAAGACTTTAGAACACCATAAAATCATCTGTTCAAAAAAAATGCCAAGAAAAATATGACCTGGATCAGTCGCTAGAGAGTACCTTGATAGAACTAAAGGAACAAATTAGAAAGAAAGATATGGCAATTGAGGAAGAGAAATTTAATAAAAATCTATTAAAATAGAGAAAAGATTATGGCTCTAGAAAAGGATCTTAGAGCCAAAGAAAATTTTCTTAAGCGAGAACAAAGGAAATCTCAAAGTTTTAGGGCAGATGTTATTGATGCTGAAGAACAGTATGAAACAAAATGAAAGAGCAACGAGAGTTAACTACTAAATTAAATATGGAAATTTCTGAACTCAATCAAAGAACATTAGAGGACTTGATGAAGTCAAACTTTATCAGGATGCACAAAATACCCTTAAAACAGAATTGGATCACACCAATAAAATTTGTAAGGAAATGGTGGAGTCAATTAGCATGTTGGAGCAGACCAATGATTGGTATAGTGTGGAATAATGTAAGTAACAGCTTAATTCATTTAATTAGATCTTATTTGACTAATAGACAACAATATGTCGAAGTCAAGGGTTCCAGGTCTGATGTATACACCAGTGCATCTGGAGTTCCGCAAGGTTCCAATTTGGGACCACTGTTGTTTTTAATAGCTATTAATGGCATATGTTCTGTTATGGGTAGTTCAGAAGGCTTACTCTTTGCCGATGACTTTAAAATGTATAAGGAAATAGCCTTTATTCAGGACTGTGTTCATTTGCAGGAAGATCTAAGTGCTGTTGTGGACTGGTGCACTGAAAATTCATTTGAGTTTAATAATAAAAAATGTTCTGCTATGTCTCTTACACTTAATAAAAATTTATTTGATTATACTTATGATATTAATGGTACACCACTTAAGGAATCCAAAAATGAAAAGGACCTGGGTGTTATACTTGACTGCAATCTGGCTTTTACAGATCACATTGTAAATATGGTAAATGAGGCACATAAAACAATGGGCTTAGTCATCAGGTCTACTAAGGACTTTAGTGTTGAGTGTTGTCTGAAATTATGTCTTGTATTGCCGAGGTTGGAGTATGGAAGCATAATATGGTCTCCGCAAGACGAGGTTTGGATGAAAACTATAGAAATAATAAATTTTCGTAAATTTTTGAAATATATGTTTTATAAGAAGTATGGATATTATCCAAAACAAGGATATGATCATAACTTGTTACTGGATGGATTTAAGAGATTATCTTTAGAAAATCGACGAACCAAAATATGTCTAGTATATCTTTATACAATTTTCACAAATAAAATTAATTCCCCAGAAATTCTTTCAATGCTTCCATTTTTTGTGAATGTTGGAAATACAAGACAAAGAAAGATTTTTAATTTGGATTTTCCTAGGAGAAACATTTATAAGAGCTCACCAATTTATAAAATGTGTAATTACTTTAATATTTATGCAAGTGACTTGGATTTAGACTTAATTAATTTAAAAGGTTTTACAAAATTGATGGAAGATAGATTATATGAATCTCAGACCCAGGTCTAGGTAGGACTTATGTTTTATTATTATGTATACTTTTATTTTATGTATTACTTATATGTTATCTGTAATTGGCCTTGGCTGTTGATGCTGTAATAATAAATAAATAAATCATGTCAAGCCTTACATAACGATCCTAAGTTCCCATTTTCCAGGTCTAAATTTGGTGGTAAAGTATTGATATTGTGTGATCAACATTAGTGCTCTCTCTAAAGACTTTACTTTTAATGACTGTGTACTAGTGTTAGCCGGCTTAAATGATTTTAAAAATAATAAACTATCTTCTTTAGAAAATATTAACAATTTAATTAGTGAATGCGCACATACTAAGTCTGAGGAAAGGAGGATAGCATCTGGTGTGTCACAGGGCTCTGTTCTTGGACCACTCCTCTTTCTGCTGTGTATCAACGATCTGGTTTTTCTCAATATCCAGGGAGAGTTCACGCTCTTTGCGGACGACACCACTATCCTGTGGCATAACAATGGTAAAGACTCTTTGCTTAATACTATTTCGGTAGATCTCTGCAGAGTTAAAGAGTGGTGTGACAGCAACTGCCTGTCCCTGAACGTCGGTAAAATTAGTATTGTTGGTTTTGGATGTGAGATTAACCAATTTGTAATATGACGCACGACGAAAGTAAAACGTGTTTATTTCACTGCTGAGTGTTGCTAAAGATTTCAGTGGTTAAAGTGCACAGAAAATTTTGATTTTTTTGCACAGTGATGGGTTTCATAATTGCCTGTTTCATTAGTGAAATTTCAAACCAATAAATTCAGTGCATAATTGTGAAAACGCATTAAAGAATCAAACAATAATAATTTCCAACAACAAAAAAATTGTTTTTAATACATTCCTCTCTGGCAAACAAGTTATTTTTTTTTCTTTTTTTGCCGGGTCGAAAGTGAAATAGTCGTGGAATCCGAGGAATGTATGAACGATAAACAAACAAAAATAAATGAATATGGAGGGCAATGAATTTTGTGTAAAATGTAAACAAACGTGTTCAGAGGAGGAATATAAATGCGACTCATGTTTAAACAGAATTCACAAAAAATGTGCAAATGTAACTCCATCGGGAGTGAAATGTATGCCTCTCCAAAAGAGGGTATTGCTATTAATATGCGAGGAATGTAAAATGCTCATCGCAAGAATGCCTTGTATGATCAAAATGATGGAAGAAATGAAAAGGGATTTAGAAACAATTAAAACATCTTTACAAAAGGATAACACTTATGCTAATGTGCTGCAAAATAACCTTAACAACAAAGTGGAACTTAAAACTAATTTTCCAACAATACTAATTAAACCTAAGGTGACACAAAATGCACAGGTGACAAAGAAAGAAATACAGAGATCAATAAATCCTGCAAAAATAAGTGTGGGAATTAGAAACATGAAGGAGACAAAACAGGGAAACATAGTTGTGCGATGTGACACAATACAGGACATGAAACGATTTAAGGAAGAAGCGGAAATTAAACTTAAACAAAAGTATGAAATCGAACAACCGAAGAAAATTTTGCCAAGACTAAAAATAGCCGGGTATATTGGGGAGGAATCAGCTGATGTTTTAGAGGAGAAAATCCGTAAACAAAATAACTGGATTAATGCAACTGAACATCTGAAAATTACATATATTAGGAGAACCAAAAATAAACGAAATGCTTCAACAATACTAGCTGAATGTTCGGGAAGTTTATGTCAAAATACTAAGACATGGAAAGATATATCTAGATTGGGAGCGCCTACCTGTATACGAAGACCTAACGGTGTCTCGCTGTTATCAGTGTCAAGGTTTTAATCATAAAAATAATAAATGTACGAAGGAACAAGTATGTGGAAATTGTGCGGGAGTTCATAGTACCCTAGAATGTGCAAGTGAAAATAAAAAATGCATTAACTGTTTGACGGCCAATAAAATCTATAAAGTAAACAACAATACAAATCACTCTGCATTTGATTCAGAATGTCCATCCATAAAATACCATGTTGGAATTTTGAAAAATAAAATTGACTATAACTCTTAAACAATGGTTCACAACGATCAGGATGACATACTAGACAATATAAATTTAGGAAACAGCGATCAAGGTAAAATGGTGGATTTAGAGACAATAAATTCTATTGTTAAAAATAATGAACAAGAGTGCATTTTAAAACTAATACATTTTAATATCAGAAGTTTAAATAAAAACATTGATAACTTATTTCTTTTTATAGAAACATATAAACTGCACTACTTGGATATTATAGTACTTAGTGAAAGTTAGTTTTCAAATTAAATCTTTAAAAAATTGTAATATACCAAATTTTGAAATATTCTATAATGAAGCAGACTATAATAAGAATGATGGTACAATAATTTTAGTAAAAAATCATATAAATGTTGAATTTTCTTTTACTCGATTACCCAGCTCAAGGGCAACTGTGAGTATGCTAGTTTTTGAGGTAAACAACATAACTTTTGGTTTAACAGGAATATATAAGCCCCCACCTATCTCAAAAAAAGACTTTATTAATGACATACAAACTTATCTAGAAACGCTGACTATATCCAATATTGAAATATTTGTAGGAGATACTAATATAAATATTTTAGATAACAATGACAATAATGTCGCTAATTATCTTGCTATGATAAATGCTCTGGGTTTTGAGTCGTATATCAACTTGGTCACACGACCTCTTTCAAAAACATGCCTCGACCACTTTTTGTTAAGAAAAAATTAAAGTTAAACAATTTGTATTTCAGTTCTTTTATTGTGAATGAAGATATAACAGATCATAGACCAGTGATGCTTTTTGTTAATAAGAATAAAATTTCTGAGGGAAATGCAATAGGTAGTCAAGAAATTATAAAAAAATCAAATCTAAATATCCTTAAATTGAAACAACTATTGAGCGAAGCTGATTGGTATATTGTTATAAATGAAAAAACCCTGAAATTGCAACAAATATATTTTTAACAATGTATAATGAATTTTTATCTAGTGCAACAGACTCATACACAATTAAATTTAAAAAACACAAAAAAATTAAAAGCTGGATTACAGATGGAATTATAACATCAATTAAAAGGAGAGATAAGATGAAAAGTAAACTTTTAAATAATTATAGTACACAACTGGAAAAGGATTACAAAGAATATCGCAATATGTTAAATAAATTAATACATAAGCAAAAAAATAATTACTATAAGAATCGAAAAGAAGATAATAAAAATAACATGAAAAAACTCTATGAAATAATTAAGGATGCCACCTATGAAAGCAGTAAAAATATTTCTAACTTAATAAATGTAAAAAATAATGATGGTGTGAATTTTACTGATTCTTTTGAAATGGCTAATTTCTGCAATGAATGTTATATAAATATTGGAATTGAAATGGAAAAAGCTATACCCCTGCCACAAATAGAACATCATTTAAACCCACCTATGGTTAATTCTATATACTTGAAGCCTGTAACAAGGAATGAATTAAAATCATTTGTTGCTACATTAAAAAATAACAGCACACCGGGATGTGATGGTATAAGAGCAAAAACTATAAAGCAGATACATCCAGAAATTATCAGCCCCCTCTTACACATAATAAACTTAATATTTGAAAGTGGAATTGTTCCTTCTGCATTTAAAACCTCAATAATTACACCCATTCATAAATCGGGTTCTAAAACTTCTATCCATAACTATCGACCAGTAAGTTTAATTACTAATTTTGCCAAACTCTTTGAAAAATGTGTAAAAAATAGACTAATTAAATTTTTCAAAATTAATGATATTTTGTCAAAAAATCAGTTTGGGTTTCTTGAGGGGAGCAGTACAGAGGACGCTATGCATAGATTAATAACAGAAGTGGTTAATAATCTGAATTCAAGCAAAAAATGTTTAGGTATATTTCTAGATCTTGCAAAGGCGTTTGACACTGTGCCTCACAAGGAACTTCTAAATGTTCTTCATAATTATGGTATAAGAGGAACGGCCTATAAATTGTTTGACAATTACTTATCACAACGTTATCAAATGGTCAGATTAAATAATGCTCTAAGCAATAAAGAAAAAATCATCATTGGCGTTCCTCAAGGAACAGTCTTGGGACCAATACTTTTCATTACCTATATAAACTCATTATTAACATTGAGAATTGATGGCTTAACCATCTCTTATGCAGATGATACAGCAATTATTATATCAGGGGGATACATGGGAATCTGTAAAAAATAAAACAGTTAATAGTCTTACTACAATAAAGAACTGGCTTCAAACCTATAAATTAACTCTGAACTTAAAAAAAAACAATTATATTGCTTTCTCCCTCACTAGTACAAACGGACCATTATATACCAGCATTAACATTGGTAATGACTGTATTATGGAGACATCTTCAACAAAATACCTAGGTATTATTATTGATAAATTTCTTAAATGGCAACCTCACATCCTTTATCTTTCAAACAGAATTCGTAAACTCATTCATAAATTTTATTTATTAAGAGAATTTTTAAATAAAAAAATCTTAATCACAATCTATAAGGCATTTGTTGAATCGATCTTAAGATATGGAATTCTGGTATGGGGGGATCTATATAATAATAGTCTATATAAATTAAATATAGTACAAAAGTACATACTAAAAATTTTGTTTAAAAAAAATATATTATTTCCAACACAATTACTTTTTAATAAAGATATTCTTAACATTAGATCAATATACCTATTAGTAATTTGCTCATATTTCCACATCCATCCAAATTTGCAAAATATAGTAAATCATAGCTATGACACACGAACCAGACATGACAGACAAATGCAACTACCCATAAGTCACAATAACCTCAACTTAAGTTACATAAATTATATTGGACCAAAAGCATATTACTACCGGGTGATGTAAGAGAGTGTAAAAATCAAAATCGGTTTAAAATTCTCTGTAAAAATGTCATATACAACAATTATTGCCAATTTGAAAAATTGTTTATTTTATTTTTTTCTTCTGCTAGTCTTATCTGTTTAAATTTCATGTACATTTAGTTTAGGAATATTGTGTGATAAAAATATAAATACTTTTTAATTATATAATTTAGGTTAATATGAACTCAGCAAATAGATATGTTTCAACATCTAGGTGCTGATATTTAAAAAATATATTTTTATAACTATTAATTATAAGCAAATGTAACAATGTAAAATTGTTCTGTAATCTAATCTAAACTTATTGTAAATAAATAAATAAATAAATAAATAAAAATAAATAAATAAACCATTTGAGCCTTGGAGATGCTAAACTTTTAAGTGTCTAAACACAACATTTTTGAGCCTTAACATAGACGCTGATCTCAAGTTTTTTCCACATGTTTCGGAGCTTTGTAGCAAGTTGTGAGCCGGTTGCTATGCAGTTCGTGCCATTGCTTCGGAGCTTGGATTTTCTATGGCTAGAGAAGTCTACTTTGCACTAGCGGACTCACCCCTCAGATACGGTATTCCCTTTTGGGGTTCCTGCGGACTAGGTTTATTTAATTCTGTCTTTATACTGCAGAAGAGAGCAGTGAGACTGTTGTCTGGGGCTAATTCTCGTAAATCCTGTAAACCACTGTTCATCGCCAAAAAGATCCTAAGTTTGCCATCACTGCTAATTCTGGAAACCGTTAGCCTGGTTTTCAGAAATTGGGGAAATCTTGAAGAACCAGTGGGTGCTGCCTGTCAAACTAGAGGCTATGTTAATTTTAATATTCGTGTGCCATTGCCCACCTCTACTCTGACCAAAAAATCAATTTTTTATGAAAGTAAAAAAATATTTAATCATTTGCCTACTGAAACGAAAAGCGTGCAAAACTTGAAATTGTTCAGAAGAACTGTAAAGAAATTGCTTGGTAAAGCTTACTATAGTTTGAATGAATTTTTTGTGGATACCCTTAAATGCTTTTAATTTTTTATATTTTTTAAATTTTATTTGTTGTATTTTGTATATTTGCTTTTTGTTTTTTTTTTATTTCTTTAACAAGTTAGTTTTTCTCTAGACAAATTATATATTCGATATAAGGAGAGCTTTTCTTAGTAGAGTGTAATATTTGTAAAACACATTTTTTTTTTAAATTCCATTTAGATGTTTTTTCAAAATATTTTTAGTTTTTTATTTTCTTTACTTTTATGTTGTATTTGATAATTTTATGTCTAGATAAATTATTGTAATTTGCTTTGTCAACAAGATTATTTTATCTTAGACAATAAAGCTTATTTTTGACTTTGACTTTTGACTTTCTTTGGTGATCTTTTGCAACTTTTTTCTTTCTCGCTAATATTGGCCTCGATTTTAGAATATTATTAATTTCTTCTCTTTTAATCTTGACATTTGTGTTAGAATGAATAGCTATGTTTTTCACTACTTATGAATAATCTTTAAAATCTGTATAATAAATAAGAATACACAGAATAGGGGTGGGCATTGTGTCTGGCAAAACTAATAGCAGCAGACCACATAGTTGGGGCAAAAATTGTCTTTTCAGATATAAATGATTCTATTGCTGAGTGCATAGAGGCGACAGGCATGTATGTGTGTCCTGATATCAGGTAGTTTATCGAGATCTTCTTTATATGGATTGATTTATTGAGAAATCTGTGTACCATGGCTAAAAGTTGTTTTTTTTTGTTCTGTCTACTGCAGTTATCGTAGTATAATGATAACTTGTATACTTCAGGGGAGTTTCTTTTGTCTAACATTTCAAGATAAATGATCAAGGCTGTGAATATCTCGTTAGATCTCTTTTTACCCAAACACTCGTTCCAATAGAGGATAGGAAAAAAAGCTTAAGCGACGCTATTTATATGAACGACTGGACTAATTTGCGATACCAGAAGGATCAGGAACTACTGATCCCACATCTTTTGCGCCTTTTTCGGGCCTGCCTGGCTTTGGGATATATTCCCGAAAGGGTTCGGGTAGCGTTTATTCCTAAACCGAGTCGTAATTGCTACGAAACTGCTGACTTTAGGCCCATCAGCCTATCCTCTTTTCTTTTGAAAACCGTGGAGAAGATCGTGGATGCTTATATAAGAAACGGCGCACTGGGTAGAAATCCTATGCACCCATTCCAGCACGCTTACAGGACGGCCATGTCAACGGGGACGGCGCTTCATAGTCTAGTCAGTAGACTGGAGGTCCCGACCTACCCCCGTCTACTCCAAGGAGATGGCTCTGGGTGTGTTCTTGGACATCGAGGGGGCATTTAACAACACGACCTTTGACTCCATTAATGAGGCTGCTGAGAGTTTTAGCGTGGATAGGGCTGTAATTAGGTGGGTTCGCGTCATGCTTGAAAGCAGAATCATAATATCTTCTCTTGGGAGCGTGACAGTATGCTCATCCGTGGTCAAAGGATGTCCGCAGGGCGGAGTTCTTTTTCTGCTCTTGTGGTGTGGTTGTGGATGAGCTGCTTCATACTCTCAACGAGAGCGGAGTTTATGCTCAAAGCTACGCTGATGATCTTGCTATTATAGTAATAGGCAAATTCCCAAACACCATTATAAGGCTCATGCAGAGGGCTTTGGCCATGGTGGAAAAGTGGTGCCAAAAACACAGTCTGTCTGTTAATCCAGATAAGACCGAAATGGTACCATTTACCCATAAGAGAAAAGTGGACCTTGAGAGGCTCACCCTCTTTGGGAAAGAGTTGAGACCTTCCGGGTCGGTAAAATATCTGGGTGTCTTAATAGACTCCCGACTGACCTGGAGGGATCATATTGAAAGGATCACAAAAAGGACCACAACGTGTCTATGGGCGTGCAGACGGTCCTTCGGATCATCTTGGGGTTTAAAACCTCGTATTGTGCATTGGCTTTACACGTCAGTGATAAGGCCAATTATCACTTATGGCGCTCATGTGTGGTGGCCCGCCACTCGCAAGACCACATACAGGAGGATGCTTGACAAGCTCCAGAGACTTGCGTGTCTGGGCATAACTGGAGCCATAAGAACCACACCAACTCGATCTATGGAGGCTACTTAGGGACTAAGTCCTCTGCAACTTGCTTGTAGAGGAAGAGGCTTCGAAGGCTTCTGTCTTTGCATACGCGGGTTTGGACTGAACTGATCAGATCAGACCCTCTCCTAGCAAGGAGAGATGCCATTATTCCGGTCTCAATTGCCTCTAAAAGCTTTTGTGTAATTGTTCCTTAGAGAGAACAATGGAGGGATTCCTCCCCATCCTTCCTCAAACCGGAGGGCCTTGTTTGGTTTACATATGGCTCTTTAATGAAGGAGGGATCTGGTGCGGGAATTTATGGGGAGAGTCCCAGGGCAAGAATTAGTCTTGTTCTTGGACGGTATGCGACTGTATATCAGGCTGAGATTACAGCAATCTTGGACTGCGTACAGGAAAACCTTTCCAGAGGATATCGCGACAAACATATCTATATATGCTGTGATAGTCAAGCCGCGATTAAAGCTCTGTTCTTGAACAGGGTCAATTTGCTGCTAACACTTGAATGCAGGAGAGCCCTAGAGAGGCTGTGTGAATCCAATAGGGTTAGCCTCATTTGGGTGCCTGGCCATCAGGGCATTGGGGGTAATGAAGGGGCGGATCAGTTGGCTCGGGAAGGTAGCAACACTGCTTTCACTGGGCCGGAACCTGCTCTTGAAATTGCTCCGTCAGCAGTCAAGGCTAGGATTAAGAATCGCACTGTCGAAGAATTCCGTGCTGAATGGCACGAGCTAGCAGGACTCAGACAGTCTAAGGTCTTTATATCAGGCCCTTATAGCCGTTCTGAGTCTAATAGACTTCTAAATCTAAACAGAAGTCAACTTAGAACTATTACCGGGGTCCTAACTGGACACTGGCTAGTGAAATATTACCTGCATAAGATTGGACTCGACAACGATCCATACTGCAGGTTTTGTGCTGAGGTAGATGAAACTACCGAGCTTCTAGTCTGTCGATGTGACGCTTTAGTCAACGCCAGACTGCTTTGTTTGGGTGACACCTATGTGGAACCCGAGCTTGTGGGACGTGCGCGACCTAGAAGGGTCCTTTCCTTTCTAAAAAGGAGTGGGCTCTTGGCCTGACATGCCTACTTGGGGGGATAGCACAATGGGCCACAGTGAGCCTAAGTGCTGCCCTTGTCTGGCTCCCCATCTATGTCTATGTCTAATTTGTTATATTTTAAATCGACCCAGTTAAAATTATTTTCTGCCTTTAGATAGGAAACAATGTAAGCGTCAGCTCTTTCACGTGGATACGATGTTTTTTAGTTGTCGCATAAGATGCAAATCATTTTTCTTGTATTAATCTTTAAATATTTTTTTTGGAGCTTACGATTATATTTAATAGATGCGTCTTTCTGAGACGAATCCAACAATACAAATAACTCAATTTCATAAAAAAGGTTGCTTTTGATAGGTTGCCTGGTCAGGGACGATATATCAGTATTCATGGAGACAACATTGGGAAGTCAAATTTCTGGGAATGTATTTAGATCCGGATTTGAGATTTGATAGGCACATAGACCACCTACATATTCTTCCTTCTCTCTGACAAGTGTTGCCAGAATCCTGCATCTTGCAGACCATCCAGCCAGTGGCTTCTTTTGGCATTTTAGCATGGGGTCCCTCAGCACACACATCTCGAATTTTTGTTCTGCAGTGGAGGGCTGTCAGAGTATTGGCTGGGCTGACCCTAGGCAGTCCATAGGAATTCCTTGACTTTATATTTAAAGAATCTAGCTTGGATGATGCTGCCTGTGTTCTCTTGCTTCACTCAGTGTAGAATAGCATTTAAAGTATTTTAATTTTTATTGATTTTTGATTTGATTTTATTGACTTTATTCCATCGACCAAAGTACTTTTTTGTCCTGTTGTTGTATTTATTTCTGAAGATCTCAGATGACTTATGATCTTAACCTTATAATTGGGTGTGTGATAGGATGGTTTTAATTATATATTGGAATGGATATTACCCATGTGGCAGTTGTGTAGATAGGTGCAAACATAACTCTATTGGGCCAATAAAGTTGTTGTGTGGGGTGTAAATAAGGAAACATAAAATTATTTTCACAACTTTGTTTTGTAGAACTTAAAGTGGATGTAGATTAATTTGAGTACTTTCACACCAAATCAGTGTTAGGTATGTAAGGCGGCTATGTATCAGGCTCTAATATATTTCTAGCCTTTTTGGAGTTTTTTTTTAATATATAATGTTATCCATATAATATTAGGATTCAATCTTGGGAACAGGAATCAAATAACAATTTAATTAAAAGCTACACTTTACAACCAACTCTGATAAATTAAACTTTCCACATTGAAGCTTTCTTAAAAAAGACCCAAATATGTACAAAATATGTACTATCTAACCAATTATATAACAGCTGACTGAACTAGGGAGAAGCCATGTTATATAGAAAAATCTGCAAATTAAGGAAATCAATAATGACAATCTATGTAAAGATGAGTCTTACATAAGCCGGATAATTGGCAATGTTGAAGATTAATATCATTTGAAAACCTGATTTATCGATCGGTACGTATTTTTGAAGATACTAAGTATGGCAATATTTCTGTCCCAGGGGTTGCAATGGATTGAAAATTAGTTCAAATTAAAATCAATATTATAATTTCTCACTAGAGATGCTGGAATATAAGTAAATCGTAGAATTTTAAAATTAAAATGCTGCATTCCTACATTGAAGGTGAGTTTATGATGATCTAACCATCCTTTAAGTTAAGATCATTTTGTATCTCAGTTTTAGCCTCATGAAAAACCTTACTCATGAAGTATATATATTTATAAAGATCCTTTTAATAGAAAACTAGAGATGGAATTCACATAAATAAGGAATAGGGTAGGACCTAGAATTGAGCTGTGAAGTACCCCATACTCAATATTTAATACTTTACTGATAAAATTGATACAAATATACAAGTGTTTTCTTTATTAGTCTTATTTATTATTTATATAATCAGATCGGCAGTGGCTCCACTTTTGAAAACAGGAATGGCATTTGTAATTTTGTTGATGCTGGGGATGATCCTACAATAAACGTTAGTTTACAAGAGCATTAAAAATGTTCATTCTTAAATTCCTTAATGGTATTGGTCTTACCATTCCTTTAGTGAGAAAGTGAGGGGTTTTTAAAGTTGGAAGGTGAAGGGATGTATGTGAGTCGATGCTTATGTCTAACTGTCAGGAATGACTAAGCAAGGCATAATGTCTTGTTAATATTGATCTTCTTCAAGATCAGCTGCTCACTTCAAAAACAACTTAACCAGACATTTCAGTGCTACTGCCTAGAATAGATATTAGGAGAACCCACAAGAGTGGTTGGAGAAACTATTTGATATGATTGCTGTGTCTAATCCTGATAGTGTGGTTTATACTGGCACCAAAGATATATTGCATGTGACTGATCGTAGATTGACACCAGCTGCCTACCTGTAAGCCCCACAAAATTACATTCAGAGACTTTAGAAACTGTGAACAAAACCTTTTTGCTCAGGATGCTGATTCAGTGGATTGGGCTTACTTGTTCAATTGCCAGACAGGGCATTTAAAGGTGACTTCCTCATAAGAGCTATTATAACACTATTTGATATGCATGCACCCCTTAAATCTAAGATCCACTCTGGAAAACATGCTAGACTGTATATAACCCCTTAATTAAGGAAATTAGCAAGCATAAAAAAGATGTCTATAGTAATTATCTTCAAACTAAAACTAGGGTAGTGCACTAGGAGCATTGTTTTTTCTCAATTTACATGGCTGATCTACACTGGCTGTTTAAGACAATCGATGCAAAATTCATCAATATGCTGATGGGATGCAAGTGTATGTATCTGGAGTTCCTTTAAATCCCATGCCAGCCCTAAACTGTCTTAATTTGACACTGCAAAAAATCCAGGAATGGTCTGAGGATAACGGTCTTGATTTAAATTCAAACATGTTTGTTTGGGTTCCAAGACTGTTTGTGACGAAATAGCTGGTCATGGTGAAATGGTTGTTAGGATCGATAACGCTGTAATACCCTTTATAAACAGTATAAAAAATCTGGGTGTTTCTGTAGATAGTTCTCTGGGCTTTGAAACACATGTTAATCGGAAAATTGGCTTGTCCTATTCTAAAATGAAATCCTTATATAAATACAACCACTTCCTTTCTACTGAAACCAAGTTTTGACTAGTTAACTCACTGGTGCTTTGTAATCTTGTGTATATTATTACTTTTTAACCAGTAAATACAAAAACAAAATTCAGAAGCTGCAGAATTCATGTTTTAGATTTGTTTTTAATGTCACAGTACATAGAGCTTATCACTCCTTACTACATTAAAGAAAAATCCTTAAAATGGACTACACTCAGGTTTGGCTTATTGTAAACAACTATTTAATAATTTGAAAACACCTGCTTACCTGTATGATCAACTAACTAGAAGAAATGTAGTTCATAATGTTAAAATTAGAAACTCAAACATGTTTAGCATTCCACAACACAAGGCAACAAAATCTGAAAGTAGTTTTACTTTCATGGCGCTAAAGCTAATTAATAACTATATTAATAGCTTTGGTAATAGCCTTAAAAAGCGCCTCTTGGACTTACAGCAGGTTGGTCAGCCCTTGTACTAGTTTCTATGTATGCTTTTATTTATTTTTATATTAATTTTAAGTCTTTATGGGGAATACCAGTTTTAACCTCTATATAAGATAAGATAATTTATTGATGTCACCACACATATAGTATTTATATATGTCAAAATATAATAGGAAATATATTAAAACTTACATTCAAACACAAAAGGTTTGAGATTGTGCGGACATTTTTACAGATGTCAATAAATCTACAATAACGAGTACAATACAAACAATGTTTAACAAATAATTTTACATACACAATATTTATACATATACAATAATTATTAAGTCTACTGAAAATCGCAGAGAAGGTATTCATCGATACTATAAAATGATTTATCTAACAAATACTCTCTAATCCTAGTTTTGAACTGTCTGCAGGGCTGTGCCCTAATTTCAACATGCAGTTTGTTATAAAAGCCATAGTACTTAGGATCATCCTGAGTCCTCTTCAGTTGACAGTCTCTCCGACTGTATCACTTGGCCCTATGTAAGAATAGCATAAGACATTAAGAGGCCAAAGTAAGCAGTTAAAAGTCACTCCAGGAAACACAACCCTTAAAGCATTGCAGTAGAAACAGTGCACTCCCAAGCTTCCCTGCAACTGTGTCATAGTGGATATCTCATAGCAACCCTGGATCAAGCTGCACACCTAGGAATCTGACCTGATCCACACAGTCCTGAACTTGATGATGTTGCCTCATCGAGAACAACATTTTGTATGTCTCCCCATTCAAAATTAGCCTATTTGACACAAAATGGGATTCTGTAGTCCAGCAAATCCCTCAATAGCTATCTCTAGTGACGATGGTGCAAGAGATATTGTGGTGCCATCTGCAAAGAGTGTGTGTCCCCATAGGCAAGTCATTCATATATGTATAAGAAAAAGTATTGGTCCCAACACTGATCCATGTTGGACACCAATAATAATGGCACTACTCTTTGTTGATTCAACTCTTCCAAATCTCACACCATGTGTTCTGTCTGATTGATATAAATCTGATTCTTAGGCTTGATTGATAAAATGTATAGGCCTGCAGCTTTCTCAGAAGGATATTGTGCAGGGTGCAGTCAAAGGCCTTACCAAGATCAAAATAGGAAAGCAGTGAATTTGAAGTTGTCATATGCCTTGAGAATGTAAGCAGTTGGCTCTACAAAAAGGTTGTTTAATTCAAAGTAATGAACTACTCGTGACACCATGCATGTCTACACTATCTTTGAAATAACAGGTAGCAGAGATATAGACCTATAGTTTTCTGGCATGTGAGGATCACCCTTATTCTTAAAAATAGATAGAAAAGGTGCCCTCAGAGCAACAGAAATTTATGTGCTTGGTCAGAGGGATGACCAGGATATCCTTCACGAATTTGATCAGACTGGCAATAAGACCAAAAGAATCCGAGCCCCTCTTGTTTTTTAGGTAACTCATCCTTAAACCTCAATATATGATACTTCCCTAAATGAAATGGGCTGTTTGGGTTGAACCAGACAACCAGTCAAGTTTTCAGCAATACTTGAAAAAAGTCTTTTATTTATTAATTAACTTATTTATTTATTTATTAAGCAGTTTACAGGTATAATACAAAAAGTACTGACCCTATTACAAGTACTATACAAATAGTATATGAAAAATATAATAAATATTATGTTACAGTGTTCAAAACCAAAACATTAAATAATAACATAAGTTTGTTGTTTGAATCTCCTTAAGTATATTTTTTGCCATACAGCCAAATATATCACAACTATTCTGAATACTATTGTAAGCTATGTAGAGTTTAAACAAAGGTGAGTTGAGATGGTAGTTACTACGAACTATTTCTGTAAGATAAAATGTATTCGTGTCCCTTGTCATATACACAGGGGCATTAAAATTAATTCTTTATAAAAAATCTGGATTGTCAATCATATTTTGCACCGTTTTATATATATATATATATATATATATATATATATATATATATATATATATATATATATATATAATATAGAGTGTATTTATGCTTATCGATCCATATTTTTCACCCAACCAAGTTTTCGACACTTGCACATTGAAATTGGCTTGTTTTACATACATTTAACACAATGCTTTCTTCGTACAAGTACACTTCTAACCAAGGATGTGTATATAGCTTTTTTATACAGTTCAGATTCATAAAATTTTTTGTATGTCTCACAGTAAAGCCATACATTCTAGCTGCTCTATTAACAATGTCTGTAATATGCTTCACAAATGTAAGTTTGGAGTCAATAATTACTCAAAGATCCCACATTTCTCCAACACGACCCAATGCTATGCCTTTCATTTTATTTTCAAAGAGAATTATGTCTTTCTTATGTGAAAACGTTAGAACAAAACATTTATCAGTGTTAAAATACAATTTGTTTTCTTTTGATCAATTAATAATATTTACAATATTTTTTGTGAACATTTTCACAATCTACGATGCTAGTTATTTTCGAATAATGTTTAAGGTCATCAGCAAATAAAAGGCAGGATGAGTTATCAATCACCTGTACTATACTATACTATTTATAAAAAGAAGAAAAACAGTGGGCTAAGGTTGCAGCCCTGCGGTTTTCCGGAGGTAGGTAAGAAAAACTGAGATCATGACCTTTTATAATAACCTGCTGATGTCTGTTTTGAAGGTAAGATATCATAAGGTTCAAGAGCTGATCATGGAAACCAAATTCTTTTTTCGATATTAAAATTTTATGCAAGGCAGTGTCAAATGCTTTCCTGAAGTCAGTATAAAGAACATCTAACTGGCTTTGCTCATTTAAAGTATCTGATATATCCTGGGTTATATTGATTAAGCTAGAGACAGTTGATTTCTTTTTCATGAATCCATGCTAGTAGTTATTCTATTAGATACCAAGACATAAATATTTTGGTAAATTTTGCTTTTAAACACCTTTGCAGGTGCAGAAAGAATGGCTATAGGTCTATAGCCTTTGTTATATCTGATTTAGTTACTTCTTTATGAATAGGGCAAATTTTTACTGTTTTCCACTTAGAAGGGAATACACCACTACTCAAATTTCAGGTTAAATAATATATGTAAGGGATATCTAAAGATGTTGGCACACCCTTTTATCAAATAAAAGGGAATATTGTCAGGTCCGATAGACCTGTTAACCTTTAGCCTCTTTACAGCATCTAAAATCTCATCATCACTTACAGACTTCAACAACATCTGCACCGCATAGTAATCTTGTATGATATTTGGATTATCCTCGACATCATTAGAATAAACACTACTAAAGTGCAGTGCAAATGCATTACATATGTCCTCCTCCTTGCTATTCTCAACATTATTTAAGTACATTTTGTTGGGAATGTGAGTCATTATAGCTTCTTGCGGAGTAGTTAACTGGAAGTAAGTTACCCATTGTTGTCAGGTTCACCTCATACACCAATGTTCAGTCAGACAAATTATTGACAAGTTTTTGTCTGCAACAAATGCCTCTAGTTCATCAGCTTTATTATTATTAGCGATCTTATATTCAGATGTAAGATCTGTAGTTACACTGCACCATTCGTTGTACCTAGTTTATGACATGACACCCTGTTCCCGGCTTTGAAGATTCAGAAAATGGTTTTATCAGAATACCTTTGAACCATAAATCTGGACACATATATTCATCTTGTTTAGAATATGGAACAGTCATTTTAAAGGAGCTGTGTTGATTACTTTTTAATGTCTTCCTCTACTCAACGTGACATCAGGTGAGAAGTCTGACAGGAACAGAAAGGCTATTTTTTCTGCTGCTTTTAAAATATGTTCACCCTCTTCTGAACCTTGTAGGGGTTCAGGGCAGCCTTTAGTTTGAATAACTTTTTTGGATTTGTTTTCAAACTCTCGACGTTTCTCAACTATCCGTTTTTTCCTTTTATTTTATTTTCTTATCTTCCACTCTTTTTTTGCTAAATATAAAGGTTGAGCTAAGTTTCTAGACACTGATATTATTTGACACTGACTGAACAAGTATATCAAAATACATCCATATTAGATATAAAAAAAATTAAAATACTTGAAGAGGCCAAATTTATGTATTGTATCTAACATAACCTGATAAAAACAAACCTGGAAATTAAACCGGTAAAAGAATGTCGTAACTATAATACTAGATATGAAAATAAATTAATAATAGGTGTTGTAGAACAGTGATAGGACAAATTCTCCCCTTTATAGAAGTATAGAGACTTTTAATCCATATTACATTGTTAATGCTAAGAACATTTGTCAGTTGTGCCACAATTAAAACAGTTCTTAAAAAGTTATGTAATATAATGTAACTACAGAATGCTAAACATTTGGCAATGGTATGAATTCGCAAATAACGTCTAATAAATAAATAATGAAGTCAATAACTCTAAAAAAAATATGTCAGATCAGCAAACAAAAATTACCAACAAGAAAGATTTTCAATTGAGATAAAATAATACATGAATAATAATAAAACTACATAACTAAATAAACAAAAACGAACATCAATATGGGCCAAAAAACATTACAAAACCAATCAGGTTAACTGCCTTTTCAGCTGCAAAGTATTTAGTCTAAAAATATCATATTCTGAGAAATGACGATTGTAATTGTGCACTAGTCGGTCAACAAATGCGCTAAACCCATAATTTGTTCGGTGGTCCATTTCAACAAACAGCTGTGATTTTCTTGTTCTTCTAATAGGAACTAAAAACGGGACTGATCCAAGCAGCACTTCACAGTCAATCTCCCCATTCACCAATTTATGTAAAAAGACCAGAAGTGCCTTCTTTCTTCTAAATTCAAGGATTTGGGGGCCGCAAAGAAGAGCTCTAGTATTAAATGACAGACCTTGATATGGGAAATGCAATTTATGTAAGAGGTATTTTGAAAACCTATTTTACACCTTTTCAATTTTGTCGATGTGACACTGGTATGATGGACTCCATATTGTATAACAATATTCTAGAACACTATGAACCAATGAGTTATAGAGTTTGCTTTGGTATCAGTTACGTGTTTCATATGCCGCTTTATAAAACCCAGTAGTCTAAAACCCTTAAGTACAATGTTATCAGTATGTAGATTAAAAATTAGATTTTCATAAAAAAAAACACCTAGTTGTCCGTGAAAGAATTAACAACTTCAAGGTTTACATTATCTATGAAGTAGGTGAATGGTATGGTATTAATACATTTGTGAAAATGGAGCACTTTACATTTCGAGATGTTAAGAGAGAGATAATTAGTTCTGCACCATTTGACGAGCTTTTCCATATCAGACTGCAGAGGATTGGAGTCTGAGGAGACTGGTGAAAAGAATTTTAAGTCGTCTGCATATAAAAGACATTCAGAAAATTCGAAACAGGAAATTATATCATTTATAAAGAGCAGAAAAGAACTGGACCCACATGCGAACCTTGCGACACCCGATGTCACAAGAATTTCCCTGGAAACTGAACCGCATATGTTGACTTGCTGGCGACGATTAAATAAATACGATTTGATCCACTCAAGATATTTTCCACAAAAACCAATTTGCTGTATTTTCCATAACAGAAGCTGATGGCAAACACTGTCAAAAGCCTTAGAGATGGCAGTGTATATAACATCGATCTGCTTGCCAGCCCCAACCGATGTCACTAAGTAGTTTTGCAATATTGCAGATTGGTAGTTGTTGAATGTCCATGATAAAAACCATGTTGCATACTCATAAAATAGTGATATAAGACTCAAATATATGATCGGTGATAATTGCCTCAAAGAGCTTTGGTATATGTGAAAGTAAAGAAATACCTCTGTAGTTCTTCACATCACTTTTATCACCAGATTTGAAAACGGGCAGAAGGGTAGAAAACTTCCAAAATTCAGGAAAGGAACCTAGATTAATGGATGTCTGAAAAATTATGCATAGAGGCTGAGACAATGACTCACAGCATCATTGCAATACAATAGTAGGAATTCCATCAGGGCCAGTCTTCTTGGAAGGATCAAGGTCCTTTAATTTATTAAAGATTTCTGCCTCTGTAAAACAATATGTTGATAGTATCCTTCCTCGAAGGTTATTTTGTGTATATTGTATGGCAAAGCTGCTGCTGATGGAGGCGGGAAGTGAAGAGGGGGGATTAAAGTAGTTAAGGGGTCAAAAGAAACTTTTGCAGAAGTTTACCGTTTTTGGCAAGTGAACAAAAGAATTGGCTACCATTTTGACAAGAAAGAACTTTGCCATTCATGCGTCTGTTGAAGGTATTTTTTGCATTAAAAATTATGCAATTGTGATTTAGTGCCTCGTTTTTAACATTTAGATTTTCTGAAATAGGATTCTTAAGGAAATTGTTATGAGTATGGCTATCTCTAGTCTGGCATTATCGCGGGATTTATTGTTGGGAACCAAGGATTATTGTTGGGAAGTTTTGAAGCCTTAATAGAATGTAGTATTTTTACACAAGACAAGAATAACCCGATTTTTAATTTCGATGTGCTGTGCATTTATTCTACAGTCCAACACGAAACAGGCGTCTATACCTAATTGGATTACATCCAAGATTTAGAGGGACCTTTGAAACAGAAATAAACTTGTACCAAAAAGATAACACAAACACAATTTATTTGTGGCCTGAAATAATTCAGATATACAATACTCCTATTTTGTAGATGGGATACCACCAATTAAAAAAAATACTGAATGTCACTGACACAATAAAAGTTCTGCTGAACCCCACAACTTATGCTTTTGATATTTACTGAGCATCTTTCATGATGTTCATTGAATATATTTTGAACTTTATTGAACTTTTATGTTTTCTGAAAATGTAACAAATTTTGTTCATTTAGTTCAAAAGTTCTTGACCAATGACTTCTTTAATATTCAACTGTTAATACTTTTTCTAAAAAAAAAAATGCAAATCTGTGATTCTAACCCATTCAAGAAGCACAAAGTAAAGATCTATTTCTTTCTGTTTTAGGATAAAGGATGCCTCGAAATAATTCAAAGGAGAAATATGAACAAGCGACATCATCATTTAATACACCAGGTATACTTCGAAAAACAATTACTTACATGTCGGCTGAAGACCAGGCCAGTGGGAAAAAATCCACATGGAGTGAGCTTGAGATAACAGGGACTATTCGTAATCTGACCCCAAGTTTGTTCCAGATGTCACACTTAACAGGTAAGATTTGCCTTTGGTGGTTCACCTTGAAAGGTGAAAATTGCTGTACAGTTTTTATCTCATAAATTGGTCCAAATTAAAACATTCAATATATAAGAAGACATTTATTGAGTCAGCAATGGTCTAGTATGTAAACAAACTATGCAGAAATTAATAGGACTTGAACTTACTATTATTAAAAATAATTAATGCATTTTATGTACTAGTGTTAAAATTGGCCTAGATTTGTTTGTAAATAGTTTTTTATCCTAAAAACGAGATATTTTCAGTATTTGTTTATTGGTTAATCTGTGAAAGTTTCTTTACAAAAGATACAGCATTGTTAAGTGCTTCCTGAGCTAAGTAAGGAAATGAAGAATAAATGCAAACAACAAAAGTCAACCAGTTGGTGAAGAATTTGACTGATTTTTTGAAGGTTGCAAGACTACCGCGAAATATGTCTAGATCCGAAAATCGTGCATTGTAATTTTTTATGAGTCTATTAGAAAAGCATGACAAACCATAGTTTGTTCAGTGTGTTCGCTCAAAAAACAGTTGTCTGGAGCGGGTGTTTCTGGGTGGTATGCGAAAATTATAATATATTAAGAAGTTTAAAAAGAAATAAAGCCATAGAGCCTTCGCGCCGGTGACTTAGGCTTTCCATACCAGTTAATAATATTCTAGTGTTATATGATATGCCCTGGTAGGGGAAATTATGTTTGAACAAAAGAAATTTAACAAATTTGTTAGTTGTGTTCCTTCCATTCTACTTATATGACAGTTATATGATGGGGACCAGATAATACTGTTGTATTCAAGAATACTTCTCACCAGAGCATAATATAAAGATGAAATAGCCCTAGTATTGTTCATATGTTGGCAAGTACGGCACAAGAAACTTAGCATTCGGAAGCCTCTAAGTGCTATTTGATCAATATGTTGATTGAATGATAATTCATGATCAAAAATGACACCAAGGTCATTAAAAGTGGTTACGGATTCTAATTGTGATGTCTCGATCCTGTAATTAAATATCACAGGCTCCTTGATTTTATAATAACGCATAACCTTACACTTATCAATATTTAATTTTTTGTTTTAAAAGTTTGCACTACACCATCTAACTAAATTGTCCAAATCAGCTTGCAAGTCAATACAGTCCTCAATAGATTTGATAGTGATGAACAATTTCAAAATATCTGCATAGAGAAGGCATGTTGAACTCCGGAACACTGAAATTACCCTATTGATGAAAATATAAAATAAGGAATAATATGGGACCAAGATGCGAAGTCACCAGAATCTCTTGAGACTTAAGTGCACTTAGCTGGACGTATTGTTTTCTGTTTCCTAGATATGAGCGAATCCATTCTAGGTATGGTCCACATATACCAATGGCTTCCAGTTTCTTTATAAAGAGTTTATGTGGAATGCTGTCAAGTCCTTTGATATGTCTGTATATATTACGTCGATCTCGAATCCCTTCTCCATAGACTGTACCAAAAAATCTTGCATGACAGCCAAGGTGGTGGTAGCGGATTGATCTTTAAAGAATCCATGTTGCTGTGGTGTTATGTCATTCCTATATTTAATTTTTAATTTAATTTAATTTAATTTATCAACAGTACACATTACAGGCAGAGCCCAAATAGTGCTACAAATCATTGTTAAATTTAATTCTATCCAATACTAAACTATGATTAAGGTTAAAACAATTTTGAAAGTAAAAATGTTAAAGTAAAATAGTCATGTGGAAATATATAAAAATACTAGAACATTGTCAATGGTAATTACAAACATAGTAAAACATAAAACATTTCAAGGTCGCAGCAAGTTTAGAACCTTCTTCTTAAAGTTACATGGACTAGTGTCAAAGTTAAAATCTGTGGGCAGGGAATTGAAAAGCCTCATCAGATTATTAATTGGAGAATTTTTGCCGACGTCTGTACGCGCATAATTAAGAGCAAATCGGTCACTATTTCTCATAATACGCGATGGAACTTTAAAATTAATAGCTGTTAGTAAGTCGTTGCAGTCAATTTTGTCACTTAGCAATTTATGACCAAAACACAATGCAAGAATCATTCTTCGTGTTGCTAAATCATTTAAACCCAACAATTTCAATCGATCACCATATACAAAGTCTGACTTGTCAATACTCAACTTATACAATAAGAAATTTACGAATTTGTGCTGTACGCGCTCAAGCTTTTCAATGTGAACCTGGTAATATGGGGCCCAAATCATACAACAATATTCCAAATTACTTCTAACCAAAGAGAAATATAGAGATTTCAAAGCCTCAGTGTTCTTAAAGTTCCAACACTGCCTCTTTATAAAACCTAATAATTTAAAAGCTTTAGCGACCACATTATCAATATGAATGATAAACCGAAACTCAGAATCGAAAGCAACCCCTAAATCATTTACCATGCTAACCCGTTCCATTTCTATGCCATTAATCATATATGTGTGTTGGATTGGATGTTTTTTCCTGCAAAAAGAGATAATTTTACATTTTGTGATGTTCAGGTCCATATGATTTTCTTGACACCATGAATAGATTTTGTCTATATTCAGTTGTAAAGTAGAGTCAGGTTCATGGTTGATAAGACTGAAGATTTTTAGATCATCAGCAAACATTAGGTGGTGACAATCAGCAAGCTTCAATGATAGGTCATTGACAAAAATCAAAAATAATATTGATCCCAAGTGGGACCCTTGAGGAACGCCAGATGAAACTTTGATGATTTCAGAAATGGAATTATCTATTTTAACAACTTGAGTCCGATCATGCAAGTAGCTATGAACCCATGAAAGTAAGGGATCAGATATTCCATATGACTTTAACTTGGATATAAGCAAGTTCTGATCAACCCGATCGAAGGCTTTTCTAAAATCAAAATAAACGGCATCCACTTGACAACCTTGGTCAATAGCAGAGCTGATAAAGTCAGAATACACCATTAAGTTTATTTGGCAAGAGCGGCCAGTAAGAAAGCCATGTTGTTGTGGTGAGATAATTCCACGAAATGCTGAAATAAAGTTATCCGTTACAATTGACTCCAGTACTTTACCCGCGCATGACAAACCTGAGATTGGCCTATAGTTAGTTATATCGGACCGGTTACCACATTTGAAAAGAGGAGTAACAATGGCTTGTTTCCACAATTCTAGAAATGTGCCAGAATCCAGTGATAAAGAATAAAGACAGCTCAAGGGGTAAGACAGTGATGGGCTACAATTTTTCAGGAAAACCGGAGGAATGCCATCCAGGCCCGGGCCCTTACTGACATCAAGATTTATAAGTTTATGAAACACAGTATCAGAAGATACAGGTATATAATTAAGAAATATATTTGACATTAAGCAAGAATTACATGTGGCGTGAGTATTCAATGGTTGGGGTTCACAGTAAACAGATTGAAAAAAGTCCGCAAAGAGGTTTGCAATCTTCTGAGCTTCATTTGATTTTGTATCATTAAAAAACATTTCTTTTGGAAATCCACCCGTATTTCGCCTTGACTTTACAAAGTTCCAAAAGTTTTTTACATTTTTTAATATGTTGTGTTGGGTTGTAGTCAGAAAAGCATCATGATCCCTCTTAATAGCAAGTTTAGACTCTGATCTTAAAATCATGTAGGCCTGTTCGCTTTCCGGTGATCTACATTTTATAAATTTATTATAAGCTTCATTCTTTCTTTTTAGCATATTGATCGTTGTAACGGAAAAATACGAGGGATATTTTAAAGAGCAACGATATTTAAGTGGAACAAACATGTCGACTGCAGCATAAATTATCGCATAAAAGGCATCTATCACAGTATCGATACTTGTAGTGCAATTAATAAAGTCCCAATTAATGCTGGAAAAATAATCATTTAATAGGTCGTAATTTGCCTTATAAAAGTTTAAAGACTTTAAGTCTGAATTTAGTGTGGTAAGTTCCACTTCGGCGAATGGAATTAAAATTTCTAAGGGAGGGTGGGGAAAATCAACTTTTGAAATTGCAAAGTCACATTTTGCGACAGATACCTCCGGGCGATTAGAGAAAACTAAATCTAAAATAACACCATTGTCATTAGGACAGGTATTCAGCTGTGAAAGGTCGTAAAAACAAGCGCAATCAAATATAGTTTTTTCACATTCATTGTTTGAAATAAAGACCGAGTTACTATTATCATTACACAAAGAGATATACTGCTGAGAGGGATCACAAAACAATGCCCTATCACCAGAAACCATAACTTCACTACATAGACTAAATTTAGGAAGATTAAAATCACCTGCCAATACTAACTGACAATTAGGCATGTTGTCCATAACTGCACTAATGGATTCTACAAATGCTTCATATATACACAATGGGGAAGATGGTGGAATGTATACTGTTCCAAAGATATAATAATGGCCACTGTGACGTACGCCGACGATAAGAACTTCAATGTTTTTCTTAGGAATGGTAATCATTATTGATTCTAAGTCTGCTTTCACAGCAATCAACACACCTCCGCCTCTTGAATATATACTGGTGTCTTTATCTCTGTCTTTTCTGTAAACGATATAATTGTCTGGAAAAACTTCACTACTCAGAATACCGTCGCACAACCACGTTTCGGTAAGAATAACCACATCATAGTCAATAGTCAAAACTTCATTGTAGAAATTCACAGTCTTGGTCCTGAGGCCTCGGACATTTTGGTAATAAGTTCTGATGTCAGGTAGAGCAGAAGAAAAATCGGTTTTTGGCATTGAGGTTTGAAGCCCGTCGTTAATTTGATTAGAAGAACTTATGACGTTACAGTTTTCGAACTCCGGCGGATTAAAAAATGTTGATCCCCTTTCTGATTTGGAAAAAAACTGTTGATTAAAAATGTAACAAATTCTCTTTTTGTAGCAAAATTCATTTTGCCGTCCAATGTTGTGCAAGCTATTGGTATGAATTTGGCATTTTTCCCATGGAGATGCCTGGTAATCAGTGAGTTCTGACCATGCACAAAATCGTTGAGTACAGGTCTATGACTATGGTATCCACAGCCAACTAAAATTAAATTTGTGTTAGCATTGACTGATACTAGATTGTCAATTTCACTACTGGATATTGGCCGACCCTTTATTGCGTTATATTCGGACATGAAAAACACCACGCAGTCGCTCTTGGTAAAGTTTTTACATAGCTGTCGACAGTCTTCAATTTGCTCATGAAATAGATGGTTTCCTGAATATTGGCAATTTATATCAAAGCTGCTGTTAGTTAGTTTTTTAAAAAGTATCGCAGTTCCTCTGGCACATTCGCCACCCATAATGAGTAACTGGTTCTTCCGAATTTGAACAGAATTTGTCTTATTTGGTTGCAATTCATCGCGACAATCAGCCAACTCATGAGTGGTATTAAGTAACCGTTGACTAGACTTTATTTTGCATATTTCCATTTTTAATTCCTCAACCTCTTTACAATATGCCACATTGTCTTGTTCTAAGGTACCGATTGATGTAATCATGCTCCTATTAAGTTCGCTTAAATATTTTATTTTGCCATCCAGCTCGGTTCTAGTTTCCTGCCAAGATTCCAATTCAGAAACTAGTTCTATCTCTCTGTCTTTCATTATCTTAAGATCTTTCTCCAAAGAAGCATTACGTTTGCTCAAGACATCCAAATCTGATGAGAGTTTTTTTTCTGCTTCTGACACCAGGTCTTCAAATACCTGGCTATTTCTTCTCAGTATATCAATGTGTCTTTCCTTTTCCTTCAATTCTATTTTCAATTGATTAACTTCCCTGTCGTGTAGCTGCCCTTGTTCATGGTTAGCGTTGAATGTCGTCTGACAACTAGTTGAATATAAAAGCTTATAGCCACCCATTTTTACCATTTCCGGCATTCTTTCCATGCAACTGGGGTGAAATACAGAATGGCATTGTATGCAAAAATAATTCAAGAATTCTTTATTTTTACAACATTTGAATTGACGTTGCATTTTTATAAAAATTCAGATAATATTGCAAGTTAATAAATTGACCGACGAGAAGACGCTATTTTAGTGTATGACCATGCGAAAACTCCACAGGCAAAAGTAAGGAGCGATAATAAGTCACGGCGATAAAATTTTAAATTCCATGAAATTTTTTGTTCTTTTTCTTTTATGTTTCGGCCTGTGAATATTCTTTTGTTCAAAAGTAGTTATTACTGAATTGCAGGCTGTTCTTTAATTAAAATTCGACGAAAATACGATTATTATACACTTCTAAAATTTTGCGATGTACACATACAAAACACTTATATTAGCACAAAGATAAAACCACTAAAAACTTTGTTTAAACAGACGAATAAAATAAAGGACTTGCCACAACGAAATCAAAAATATGAATTGAATATATGCAGTAAAGAGTTCATCTGTGATGATTGATTCGAAGACCTTTGCGATGGTTAATAAAAGGGTAATGCCTCAATAGTTCTCAACATCAGATTTGGATCCCTTTTTGAAAATAGTGATTTGCCTAATATTAGATTCCTTCCAAACAGTGGGAAAAACAGATTTGCAGAAAAACCTTTAAAAAATCATACACAGTGGTTTTGTTAGTGAATCTTTGCAGTTCTTCAAAAATAAAGGCGTTAACCCATCAGGCCTGGCACCCTTCGTGATATCAAGAGCATTAAGTTTATTAGCAATTTCATCTTCAGTGTAGTGGTGAAATGCGAGGTGCTGGAAAAATAATTCATTGGATACTTGCACTTGATCAAGAGTAGGCTCGTTTGTACGATCACAGAAGCATGATTGAAAGTATTGAGCAAAAGCATTCACTATGTTCTCTTGATTATCCATCACCGCGCCATTAAATTTCATTAGACTGGGTTGCCCTGTTTCCTTCCTAAGAGAATTGATGTAGCTCCAAAAATACTTTATATTTGTTGGAATCATTTGTTCGGTGTTTGTAATAAAAAGTATATAACACAATTCTGTCAGATATTTAGTATGTCGTCGAATCATAGAGTAAGATTCATAGTCTGACTGTAAGTCTGAGTGGTTGAATTTTTTATAAAGCGAGTTCTTCCTGTTTATTAGCTTTTTTAGTTTTGGTGTAAACCATGAAGGGTACTTGCTTTCTTGAATGAGTTTCTTAGGTACAAATTGTTCAACAGCGGTGTAGACAATGTCATAAAACTGATGTATCATAATATTCACGTTATCGTGATTGTCAAACACCGAGCTCCAGTCTATATGTGAGAAGCACAGGTTAATATTATCATAAGGGGCTTTATGAAACTGATATGTAATGACGTTCAATCGATTTTCCTCGTAGCTACTTGTTTAAGTTCAAGCTTGATTTCCAGAGGTGGGTGGTATGTATCAACAACACTGATTGGATCATTAGATATTGCGACGTAGCAATCATGAAAGATATCGCAAAAAATCAAGTCTAGGAGTTTACCGTGCGAGTTATGAACTGAATTGACCTGATTTAATTCTAAGTAATAAATATTGTTTAATAGAACTTGGGCTGCCTGAGTACTGATGTTTTGAGGAATATAAAAGCCTTCATTATTTTGCCATTCAATATCTGGCAAATTGAAGTCACCCACGATCAGAAATTTCGCCTGGTCGTGGCGTCCTCTCATGGCTTCGATTTTGTCCATCAAAGGATGCTCCCTTTGTAGACGTATTTCTGCCCACTGGTCTTCATAAATATTCACAGTGCTGCCTTTTAAGCAATTTGACTTTAAGTCCGAGCTAATGGCAATTAGACTCCACCTCCATTATTAAAAATAATTAATGCATTTTATGTGCTAGTGTTAAAATTGGCCTAGATTTGTTTGTAAATAGTTTTTTATCCTAAAAACGAGATATTTCACAAAATCTACTGTTTTCCAGTATTTGTTTATTGGTTAAGCTGTGAAAGTTTCTTGACAAAAGGTACACCATTGTTAAGTGCTTTCTGAGTTAAGTAGGGAAATGAAGAATAAATGCAAACAACAAAAGTCAACCAGTTAGCGTATATGAATTTATTATTTTTATTTAAATGAGAGCATTTCAAATTATTATTGGAGGTAAGTAATGCTGAAATAAAAGGTTCTGTTCGAGGCTTGTTCTCCTAGCTTAGTTTAAGAGGTGCATATGTTTGGTTATATGTTTATTAAGTCAAGTACATTACAGATAAATATCCAAATAGTACAATAGATAAAAAAACTACATACTATAATACAATAGTGGACAATACAAAGTAATAAACAATTATTAGAAAAAAAGATATAAAAAAAGAATATATATAGATACAAAAAATAGGAGACATAACAAGATAGAACAATCAAGAATATTTAATAGATCCTGATGTAAAACCTAAATACTGGAAAAAAGCAAGAAGCTTGCAATTAGGATTAATACTAACTAATCACAAAAAAGGAATATCTGGCAAATTGAAGTTACCCACAATCAAAAATTTCGCCTGGTCGTGGCGTCCTCTCATGGCTTCGATTTTGTCCATCAAAGATTGATATGCTTCAGGTGGAGACTTGGGTGGCATGTAAACACAACCTATAATTAGATGCTCCCTTTGTAGACGTATTTCTGCCCACTGGTCTTCATAAATATTCACAGTGCTGCCTTTTAACCAATTTGACTTTAAGTCCGACCTAATGGCAATTATGACTCCACCTCCACAACTGCATCCAAGTCCGGCATAGTCTCTGTCCCCTCTATAAACTATATACTTTGATCCAAACAACTCATTGCTCTGAAATCCTTCTGAAAGCCATGTCTGTAAGCAAAATAATGTCATAGTCACATGTTGAAAGTGCCAATGACACTTCTGTAATCTTTGTGCGTAATCCCCATACAGTTTGATTGTATGTGATTAGTTTTGCAGACGATTTGGATTTTGAAAGTTAACGTGAGATTGAATCGGAAGACTGCCTAAAAAATTTTCTCCAAGCAATAATTGTCTGGATTCCTGGTTATTCGGAACATCCTCCAATGGGATCAACTGAACAAGATCATTTGTGCCATTATGACTATTTAGAAATGCATGGCTTAGATATCGAGACAAAGAGTTTGTTTCCTGATAATTCATGTATCCTCTGAAGTGTTCCGATGTAATAGGGATAAAATGTGAATGGTCTGTTTGCTGCGCTAATCCTTTAATGACCATATTTTGATTAATAATAATGTCGTTGAGAACTGGTCGATTTTTCCATAGTGGGGGTGCAATGATTACTGGGTTTGTATGTTGAGTATTTTTTAGAAAATGCTGAAAGTTGTTAGTATCGATCCCTTTTCCTTTGACTGCATTTAGGGGTCCGATGAAGGGGAAAACGTAGTCTTTCTTAGTGAAATTCATACATAATTTTAGGGATTCATCAGTTATTGTATTTACTACTGCACTTCTAGTTTGATAATTAATGTCATACTTGCATCCTGAATATTTCTTAAAGAGTTGAATGGTCCCCCGAGTAGTGTTGTCACCTATTAATAAAAGTTGATTTTTGACTGTATTTATTTTTGACAAACAAAAATCTTTTTTGGTTTCTGAATAAGAATATTTAACTTTAAGTTAATTGAAGCAGATATTTAATATAATTACATACCTCAACATGTAGACTAGTCTGTCTACGGAATGTTTCGATACATAATATAAACAATATTATTAAGCAAGCATAAGAAATTATATCATTTACCTTAAGTTTTTATAGACGCATAGTAGTTGTACAAATACTTTCATCCTATCGGGACTCATCAGTGCGCCGACAAAATTTTAAAATGTGTCAGTTTGTTTGACATGTAACCTAGATTAAAAAAATGATAGTTTGCAGCCATCTATAACGTTATTTTTAAATGTGTTCACAAAAACAATGTTTTTCAGTATGTAATTATATTAAATATCATTTCTCTTATTCAGTCTTTTTGTTTGTCATTTAATTCACATTTAAAAATAATGTATTTATTTTTGTGGTTTCTTTCCTCTCCAAAACATTATTCACACTTTAGTCGGCACCATCAGTAACATTTCTCAGTCTATTTAATTCAGTACTATACCAGTCACTTTCAGATTCTAGCGTTTTTATCGAGCTGAGCAGGCGTGAGTTCATTATATTAGTTTCTTCCATTTCTCTCCTTAAGTTGTCTCTTTGTACTGTTTCTGTTGCTAGTTTTTCTTTAATATTTCTATATTCTTTTGAAATTCGCTTATTTCTCTGGTTAAAACCGCGATCTCAGACCTCTGCTCCAGAACCTGTGCTTCCAGCCTTGATTGTGCTTCAAAAACGTCATCCTTAAAACTTTGAGATTGCCTTTGCTCACGCTGCAGGTGTTTTTCCTTGGCCAAGAGTTTATTCTTCAATCGATTAATTACATCGCGATGGGCCTTTTCCAATTCCGTCTTCTCAGTAATGAGAGTGTCAATTAAGTTCTGCTTATCCAATAGTTCATTTTTCGCCTTATTTAGGTGCAGTAACAATTTGTCTGAGGTTATCGTCATTCTGTCACCTTTCTTTATCGTCTTTGCTTTCACAACATGTTTTTGAGGAATATATTTTATGGCCTTCAATGTGTTTCACTGATTTTTTTCTAGCTAAGCAACTAGGGTGATAAACATTATTGCATATAATACATAAAAAATCAGAAAAGAGCTTCAATGGACAACATTTAAAACGAGATTTCATTTTTACAATGTAAATCAAACAGAATTACTCGCTTCCTACTCAATTCAACAGACGAGCGACTCAATTCAATTAACAATTAAGTACGATTTGAATCACTTCCAGAAAGTCGGCAAGGAAAACAAAATATGAATATTTCACAGCCACAAACCCAATGGTATTTTGAATATATTTTTATATTAAATTTGCATCTAGTTTATACCCCAACTTTTCGAAGAATATTCCTCTTTTAACTCATGTGTGGGACGTCCATTTCGTTTAATTTCAAGTTTTTCAAAAATACTAATTTGCGAAGTTTTAATATTTCGACACAATATCCGTTTTTCTAAGTTTCTTAGCGCAGTGATGCAACAACAAACAAGTAAATAGAAATATTAGCACTTTACGCGGCAGTTTCATAGCA